>JAZHYW010028949.1:0-20375 GCA_037355805.1 Ixodes ricinus | reverse complement strand
ATTTTAACAACAATGTAATACCGAGCCCGCCTAGAAAGGTATGTAAATATTTTATGTTTTTGCTTTTCACTTCGTGCAAGGCTCATTTGGCAGCTGTTTACACAAATAAAGATGATTTCAAGTTGATTTATTCCAAAGTCGTAAAATATCAACGTATCTTCTCACAGACGTTGACTATGGCATGAGCACCTAACAGTCATCACCATCGCTTACCCAACCTTATTAGATTCGACAGACCCTTTCATGAAGCAATGGAACTAATTTTTTCTCTTTTGAATACATTTGAAGCAAGTCTGATTTAGCCAGTGCGCTGTTGAATAAAGTATGGAATTCTCACGGGAACCAGTTGCTGCTGAAAGTCACCAAGGTGACAAAAGGCCTCGCCTTCAGTTGACTTGTGCTTGCAAAAGAAGGCCACTAGCTCCTCTGTTCAACTAACAATGTACCCATGGCTGGATAAACGTTGATGAAGAAGTGATAAATTCACTTTGCAATTGGAAATAATATTAAGTAGGAAATAAGGCTTCCTCTTTGGGTATGATCCCTCTTTTATTGTGACTTTTGTAAATGATGTGCCTCTATCCATAAAATAACCAATCAAAAGAAATCCTTACTATACTGCTTTGTCATGCGATCGACCGGACATGTATCTGTTCTTCCACCTCAGTTGTTGGACAAGTGGGACTCCTGGGACTTCCCTTGTATTTGATGCGGACAGGTATCAACACTGAAAGAAGCAAAGTCAGACGTCAAAATTCAGTTCAGGGTAAGTACAAACCCATTTCACCTTGAATTATGGACTTGTAAAACAGAAGTCAAGAAGACACAACACAAACACAAATGGTAAAGAACACGTGGTAGCGTTCGGACTAGCTTCCAGAAATGTAATGATTTGAAACTTAGTCTGCTGCTGCAAATGAGGGACTATGACAAGCGAAATATTGCCAGGATTAGAGGTGTCAGTGAATCCGCAATTCGTTTTCAAATTAAGAACTTGAGCCGAATATATCATCTGAGTCAAAAAAAAAAAGAACTAGTACCTAGTAGGACCAGGGACCACAGAGCCACAACTTTCATCTCCGGATGATCCATTCTGCGCATGAACGAGGGTAATACGCATTATAGTATTCCGTCAGTGCTTATCTCTGGACGAATGCAGTGCATACAGAATTGAACTCTAAGAAAGAAAGGTCATTGAGGTTCACTTGTGTGCACAACAACGAAGATGGTCCATCACGGGAGTAAAACAGAAGGATCCTAGCAATGACGCAGCTCAGAATATGATTTTAAACATGCAACATGCGCAGGAACAGCGTTTAACGTTATGCATATTGATCCTGTAGATGTGACTTTTTTTGTCTCGAGTCTAATCGTATTCTGAGCTTGGTGATTCGCTGGGATTATTCCATATCTCTTCATAATTGACTGCCTCTATGTTCCGGAGAAGAGGGCAACTAAGACGCTTTTTGATACGATAGTATTGTTGGACCACCTTCGATTATCTATTTCGGAAATATTTGATAAGAAATCCTTGTAGATACCGAGAAGTAAACACACTTTACCAACATTCTTTTTTTTTAATTGGGCGCAAGTTGCTTTCAGCAGTTTGAGTAAAAAAAAATAAATATATTGTGTTCTTTCGCAAAACAACGGCGTCATTCAATGAGTCATGTTATCCCAGTTGAGAAACGTGCTCAGTCATTATATTACGAGCAATTATTTTTAGTCAGAACAGAGTGTGGCATAGAGAGACCATGGCTTGTACACCTTAACCGACGAAGGTTACTTTCCAAGTCATATACCTATATACGGCTATACAAAGAAAGACCTGAATTTCTCTAAATTATTTTATTTTCGACAATTTTCATTTTTTTTGTATAGCGCGGAGGAACGTTTTTTAAGAGAGTAGAAGATCAACCAGATTGGCATATTACCGCACACCGGGCGTTTTAGTTGTACACGAAAACATTTTCAAAGCATTTGAATATTCAAAGGTTCCCGCTCAGCGCTGTAATATACCATAATATCTCCACACAAGGCGTCTGATTGCAGATTCGTCCTTTTAGTGGATAATTCATTTAATTGATAATGATCTAAATCTGAGTCAGTGTCCGCACCATAAATTTGTAACTTTCTATCACACCTGTGTCTAGAACCATCTCATGAGCCTTCAGTTCCTATCTAGCGTAAAAAACCTCAAAAACACAGAAATTGTTTTTCTTGAAGATTGTAAGAGTCAATATCACATAGGTGAAAAATTTACGACTTCTAAATAGCCCCCACGCCCACAAGGCACACCAATCGGTTAAAAGAAACAAAAACTTGAAGGTCAAAATTTCGTAACAGCTTGAAGATTGTAAGAGTCAATATTACACAGGTGAAAAATTAACGGCTTCTAAATAGCCCCCACGCCCACAAGGCACATTTAATCGGTTAAAAGAAACAAAAACTCGAAGGTCAAAATTTCGTAACAGTCCTAATTTTCTGACCCGGTTGTTTTCCTACATATTAAATTAGGTCACCGTTAATCCCCTTTCTTCCGATTTTCATGATTATGTTTCTGGGTCATGCGCCTCAAGCATAATAACACAAGCCCACGTGCACTTTCCGAGCAACAGAACTTACTAGGAGACTCTAAAACAAAATTGAATTTCTCCCTCGAGCGAGTATTCGTAACAAAGGCGGACTCAGCGAATTGATTATTAAACACTCGCTTAAATTTGAAGAACGTGCTTACTTTGTATGCTTTTTATTGCTGATATAAAGTTGCTTAGAATAAGAATTTCATTAACGCTTTCGGTTGTTTCTACGACCGACAGTGCCAGAACCGGCGTTGCAGCCTCTCCGGTCGTAAGCAGGACTTCGCAAGTGTGTGAACTGGCCATTTTGGTGCAACGTAGAGTAGGTACTCGAAAGTAAGGGCTCTCCTCTCATGCCACTGTTTAACGTCGTTTGATGTTCGAGCTTCAAATAATGCGAAAAGTGCACTTCATACAAAGCCCTGAACAACACTTCGATTCAGTAAAAACTCCGATTAACCGGCTCGAAGGCGCCCGTTCTTTCGCTCTGCCATTGTACTCAGACTGGCGGCATTTTCGGAAAGTCTTTTGCGGCGGTCACTCCTAGACTAAAGTCAACACCTTCTACGAGTTTGAGGCCGCCAGTGTGCGTAATGCAGTTTATTTATGCTTTCAAAACTTCCCTCTCCTTTAGACATCCAGTTCTCATTTCATCGCTTCTACCAAACAGCTAATCGCATCGTTACTGCGAAAAGCTTCTTACATACTTTTTTTTTCACACTGGATAGCTTTTGGGCGCTCTTATCTTCTCGTTGTTTCACAATCTTTACAAAGGTTTAGAAAGTGGTTCCTATAAAAAAGCTCGCTAATATCTGACAGTACTAATATAATACGACGTGCAAGCATTTTTTTTTATTGTCATTAGTACACTACCAGCTAAAGCTGAATTTTTAACATACCCAAAATTGATGCGATGCTGCTCTACATGAGATTGAGTTAAGCTTTTTATGGTATTATATTCCAGAAATATATTAGTATTTTCTTGTATTGTCAAATTGAATGTCTTACATAATTATTTTCTCTCTTAAGAACATTGCGATTAACAGAAAAGGTATATAACAATAATGCGCAGTAAGGCATACTACTCCTAAACTCAAAAAGAAGTTATCAAATGTTTTAGTTTTCGAGATGACTAAATAGGCGTTACTATCAAGTAATAGTTCTTTTACAGTTGGACGTAATACTTAATGGTGTTCCTCAGTAACAGCACCCTACTCCGTGCACGGATTCTAATAAGAATATTACGTGCCCAAAGAAATCAAATTACATTTCGTCGGACCAAAAATATAAGTTTAGAAATGTTAAATAATTTACGAAAAGTATCCTGTTGTATGGTGTATCTGTGGTGTGAAACCGTGAAAGCCGTAAGTTATCCCAAAGTTCAGTGCGAGAAAACAAACATTATTTCTGAAGATTCGAAGCTTTGTGTCGGTAAGCTCATTTCTTATTTACAACTTTTGATTCAGGTAGGTTCCTCCTTTGATATACTCGCATCATATAGCACGTGAGACCTGGTGTCACGTTTGTACTAAATTGCTACGTTGTACTTCGCGAAGCCAATGTGGTGGTCTGGCTCGATACATTGGGTCCATCAGTGGTGTAAAAACATTATCCAGACTAAAAAGATAAATGCAATACTTTTTAGCGCACGAAACACAGCAACTCCACCAGCTCGAAACCATTGAAGCCTGATAGGACCTCATTTATCTTCAATCTTTATAATTCTTAGGTCTTACACGGCCAGTATAAAACAAGATAAAAAAGTATATTCACAAAAACTATTTTCTAAGGAGTTTTTTTTTGTTGTTTGTTAACGTGCGTTTGCGGCGACTGTACATGTATCACTGGAGTTAGGAAATATTTGGGAAAGGGGCGCGGGGATGTATTGAACACGTTGTTCGGAGATTTCCTTTCTAATCTGTTTGCAACAGATGAAACATTATAGCAGGTCTAATACCAAACGCTAAATATGCTTCAAAATGCGCGTACACTTCAAATTTAACATTGCAGAAAACGACCCGTTCATTCAAGTTCGTATGGTGCCAGGAGTATAGAACACTTCGAAAGGTAGAGACCGCGGGAGGAAAGGAGGGGGGGGCTACAGATCTCTTGTTTCTTTTCTCTTCTACAAACAACTCCCCCCCCCCCTCCCTTTTCAACATGTAAATATGAATAAAAGAATGCAAGCAATTCATACTGATATGTTCGCTAACGCGAGAGCGAAGCTTCATCCGGCTTGAGCGTGCAGTCCAGTTCCACGTCCGCAGAAACTTGCTAACTTCGTCTAAACATGGCGCTGAACGATCCTCTCCGCTATCTCTTTAAGTATTTCTATTTTGTTTAATATGTTTCGTAGGTCACTTTCCAAATTACCTGCTCCGCTAGACACTCAAACTATATACACGAGGGAGCCTCGATCTCTGTATCTTCCTGAAGGATATGGCATATCTAAACAAGCGTCAAGCTGCGGCTTTATTTTTTTTGTTCATTCATTTGGGTAAAAAGACGATCTGAAATGCGCATCTTCCTATGACGGTTCAACCCCAAATGAAATGAAGTTAGAGGACGTTAGTGCGTCGTAAGCAAGAATCCCGGTCCACATGTGTCAGCGTAGCTATACAGACGTACATATACACGCAATTGAATCAAATTTGACCGTACATATGGCGTTGTTGTCCCTGCTCTGTCTATACACGAGTCAGCAGCGCCGCCTCTCTTGTCGCGAGAGAAAACTCGGCACTGCGAAACAGCAAGAAAGAGCGAAGTAGCTTAAGGATTGACTTTCTGATGTTGCGGCACGAAAATAGATGGCAGCTCTGTCCGGACCCCACTCAAGCCACTTGACCGCTTTATCAGGACTGCATGGTGCTTCGTTTAAACCCACTGTACGCACTGACGGCTTACGAAAGGCGAAACGTGCGTAATACTTTCGCGTCTTTTTTTATTTTTTGCTTTGTGAATGTTTTTTTTTTGTGTGTGTGTTTTTATATCGAATTTTCATTGGTTGCGGAGTGACATAAGTTTCCTGAAACTCGCCACACCCTTTTCGTTAATTTTTTTGCTCTCAAGATTAAAAAAAAGAATACCAATGTAATTGACATCTTAAGAAACGCAGTGCGTGGTATTATGTTTGAAAATGTGGTTGCGCTTGTGGACACGGACAAGAGGGTAGAACAGACAACGCAATGTACTATTGTATTGTCTGCTTTTTCCGACCTTGTCCGTGTCAACAGGTGCAAACCATGTTTTCAATGATTCAGCACCAACTCGCCCAACAGTCGGTGTGGTATATTATGTTCACCGTTATGATATCGCGTTATGATATCACAAACGCGATATAACAATTTTGTAATATCGCTGTCTCTATAGGTATTAATTTAACGACAATTTTGCTGGTCTAGATGGACAATTCAATATTGTAATATTTTAATGTCTATAGACACTATTTAAATTTTATGAATCGATACTTGATCTTCTAGTGCACATTTTGTAGGATTTGAAATTGTAATATCAGTCGTACTTGGGATTCATATATCAATATTTTGGCAGGTTAATATTTATATTTTGAGAAATATCAATACAGTATTTTTAGTTCAATCAAGGCTTTGGGCCCTTGAAATCCAAGGCCAAAAATCAACGCTATGATTGAATAGTGCTCACATCAGGGCTGTTCTTTTTTCATATGACGCCAAGTTAAGTGCAGTGTAAAATCGGCAGAAATGGAGAAATAAATGAATAAAAATCGACACCCTTTTCATTTCATCCTCCTTATATAAAAATAACCAAATATGTGTGTTTTAATACTCATAGTCATGACATTGGCATAGGCGTGGGATCGTGAAACTTGTAAGCAGGTACTGCAAAAACCAAAAACGCTCGCAAAAAAACAAAAACAGTCAACAACGTACATTGGAAATAAAAATACTGATACTAAAAACCTAAAGACAAAATATGAAATCCACTGATCCTATAGAGTTCCACAGGTTGTAGGCAGAGAGTTCGTCTCAGGATCGCCCGTCCAGACGTCGAGGCCTGTTTGTTTGGATGTCCACGCTGGCGCGCTGCACGATCTCACGGACGCTGGCTGTGTGTGCTCTGTAAGGAAGGCCCCGAGGTTCCTTTCCATTCGTCATATTTCCAGACCCGTGGCTCGCTTCAGTTTGGATCTTCGATCGAGGGGAAGCAATTTTGGAAAGCAGGAAAACGCGTGTTTGTAGTAGGCCCGAATGCAAGCCCCCAGAATCGACCCTGCTGTGGCGAACGGAAGCAGGCGGATGATTGGAGGTCCACTCACGAAGGTGGGCATCCGAAGTGGAGCTACGCCCAAGCTTTTGGCACCGCGTACGGCGTTTGTTCTGTCAGGAAGTTCGAATACGAATCCAACTTGTTGGAGGCCTCGTTATTTATATTGACTTGTAAATTCAATGACTCCGCAAGTAAATATAAAGAAAAGTTTGTTTTCGCCACATATACAAGGTGATACACCTACTCACTTGCTCACTTTTCATTTTCCTTTCCTGTTTCATTTGTACAGTCAAAAAGTGATAGGGGGTTTGAAATGCATAGAGGTTAGCGTGAGCGCATGATTCCAGTGGACTCGGGGAAGGGGATAGGGAGGAAAAAATTGGGATCATGAAATGAGACGAGGAAGAGAATAAAGACAAGTATGAGGTAATAAGAGTGACATTATCTCAAACTTTAGAGGGTCCGTGCCAGTCCCGTGTCTCGTAAAAAGCAGTATCGTCGGCTCTGAGGCAAAGCGTCCGAAAACAAATCCTTAATTGGCGGGTTTGATCAATACCACCTAGAACACAATGCAGCACGTTTCCGCCTCTAAACGTCAGCACTATAAGATCCTCTCAGTGCCCCCTAGGTATCCAGGATGAGCATCACCATCGTCTGCTACATCGTCTGCGGCATCGTCTGCTCCATCGCCTGCTTCAGTGGTCGTGCTTAGTGCCACTAAATAAGCTACGCTTCAGAGCAACAACACTTGGCCATATTGTGGCTTAAAATCATAGTGGCCAGTTACCCGAAGCTTTATCTGAAATCACAAGAAACACTTTTCCGTCCTCCACAAATGTTTAAACAGTTGGCGACAAAGCAAAGCAATATTATATGAGCTTCCTAACACCGAATCTTATGCTGAGAAAGTCGCAGTTTTCGATTCATGACGATCGGCAGTTGCGTCTGCTCTGCACAAGCCCCAAAATGGCGGCGCCCACAACAACGTCGGGGAACGGAGTGCCGATACTCTAGGCGCAGCTCATTTAGTGGCTCTAGTCGTGCTCAGGGGAGCTCACATAAATAGGCTGCTAAGACGGGCAATCTTGATGGTGTCCCATGCACGTTTCAGATGAACTGTGGTAGCTCGCAATCAACTCGCGCTCAGGAGTCGCGCAGGCAGCTATTGGCGACGTGCGCGACCGAAAGCGTCGCTGTGGTCGGGCTGCCACGATTGGCCGAACGCTGACTATGACGTCAGAAAAGGGTTTATCATGGACGGAAATAAGAGGAATGAAAGAACATTATTTTTGACGGTGTTGGCAGTGTTCCTTTGAGAGCGCAAGGATTTCAAGCTTCCACCATGCTATTTACAAACACCATCGAACTTGTTGTTCGCAAGGTAATGACGTCACAAGGGGAACCATAGGAGAGCGCCACCAATAGACCATCTCGCTGTCTAATGGCCGCCAGTGAATGCAGGCGTAGTTGTGACGTGGCCCTACTAGTCAAGCTCGCGGTGTTTCCGCTGGCGCGGTCAGGGATCTAGTAAAGATGACGTGATGCGTAGACCTTAAATACGAGGTGGCATCTTGCACTGCGCGTTACGTCATATCGCTTCCTCCTTTCTGTGCAACCTGCTATTTACTTCGAATCACCTAATGTGCGAGCGAAAGGCGTAAGCTGTGGCGCGCGGAGCACGCAAGCTCCGTGCCTTCAGGCTCTGCTTGATGCGCGCGAGCTGGGCAGACACGCAAATAGCGTCTAGTACATCGCGCTCGCTAGCTTGGCTTCGCTCGCAGATGAATTGCGGCGAAGTTATGACGCTGGCTCCCTACTCTGGTCAAGCTTCGCGGCGTTTCCGCTTGGGGCGGGTCAGGGTATGCTACAGTGAAGGCTGACGCTCGAGGACGTCAGCACCAGATGTGATCAAATTACGTCAGTGCAACCTATGTATTGGTTTGATATCCGGTCGAGGTGCCCGTAATTTTACGGAAGCTAATTGCGAAGAATGCGCGGTGTAACAAAGATTTCGGATGAACATAAAGAAAGAAAAAATCGCTGGATGGTCAAAATCAATCGGCAGTCCTTCGCTAAGGCCTGCCAGATTCCCTTCGTTGAATTGGCACGTATTAAATAAACTCACATTTTTAAATTCGATAGCATTTCTATGGACAGCCTTCTGGCACGCATGCATATGTAGGTTCTAAGTGTCTTATCATGATGTTTGCATTCTGAGTTGTTAGCCTGTTCCTATACCCAAAAGAAGAGAGAGAGGAGGGGGGGGGAGGGGCAAGCCATTTTCGGGATGTCGTGAAATACTCTTTTATCTCCGGGGAGCCTAAACTCAATTTAATTTCATATTTTATGGCCCAGCGTTTCTATTGAGATGATTTTATTGAATCTCCAGTCCGCCGCCCTTTTTTGCCCCTGTGTGTTGGCAAATTATAAAAACACAACGGCTAAAAACGCCGACGCGGAATTTAGAAATGATCCTATATTTCCTTTCCAACTTATAATGAAATCAGTACTGACGCTATTATTCTTAAAGTTAAGCGAGTAATTTCGCCAGCTTAATCTAATTCTGAAGAGTTCTTTTCTTTTTTTTTTTTGCGTTTGAGAGGCGAGCCGATCTTAAAACGTTCACAGCA
Organism: Ixodes ricinus; assembly: GCA_037355805.1. Taxonomy (NCBI): domain Eukaryota; kingdom Metazoa; phylum Arthropoda; class Arachnida; order Ixodida; family Ixodidae; genus Ixodes; species Ixodes ricinus. The sequence goes on along the minus strand of JAZHYW010028949.1, from coordinate 10,921 downwards.
TATGGCCGAAAAAATAAAGCAAATGGCGTGAATTGTAGTAAAGTTACTAATTTTTCTTTTGAATCCATAGGCCTGAGAACGGTATGTTAATAATTTATCTGCCTGACGCACACACGCGCATACCATTCCATAATCCCGTACCATAAAGTCAAGACACGTAGCTATTAAAAAGAACAAGTTAGGCTTCCTTTCCTTACGTGTCTGTGCCTGAACACTATGCGTGGAATTGCTATGTTCCATTTACCTACACCTCCTGTACCAACTGCATCAGGAGCATACCATCGTATAAAATTTACGAGAACAGCCTGTCTTAAAAGACACGCGGGAAGTATATTATTCTGCACTTTCCTGCACAGCGTTACATTTTCTGCATCGTCGTAAGCTGGTACGAGTAACTCGAACAAATCTAGGTGTACCACAAATTGACTGATAGAACAAGTGCAGTGGCGTTTTCTTAACTCTGAAATACTCATCCTTCCAGGCGCTCATTGCCTATGCGCCAAGAACCTGAGGGTCATGAAAAGACGAAAGAGCGCGCGGGGATACCAGAGTGCCGAGCTCTGATTGGACTGATTAGTGGGTAGACCTAAAGCTAGCTGCCTTTGTGTCCTCTGCACTCGTCGAACGCGTTCGAATGCGCCGGTCAAACGCTGGGCGCCAATGTTCTCCGTTCTAGCGCAATTTAACAAGTGCTGTGAAGACAAAGGTAGCTAGCTTTAGGTATACCCACTCATCGTTCACACCTCGCCTCCTCCTCCTCTCCCTCAGTTTCTCGACACATACCATCATAGTTTGGCTGCGCGTGCGCTCTTGATGTTCCCGAGAGGTCGAACCGTTTTCTAAGGCAGAAAGCTGCGCGCTGGAGGCTGGACATTTGAAGCACTTCCCAGCCATTCTTGTCCCGCCAGTGACCGTAAGACCATTGCCATATGATACCATTAGAGCATGGCCCTCCGTAGTGCTCCGTAAGGAGCAGGTCGCAATCGGCGATCTGTACGATTTAAAATAATGCGACTTTACGGACTTCTAGTTAAGGTATCGAGAAGCCGAGGCCATATCGTATTGCTCTTTCGAGGACAGTTCGGGCATTTCTGCTGGGCATAAAACAGTTTCCTGCGCTTTCGGATAATGTTTAAGAGAACTGGAAACGAGGATTTTAGGCAGCAAAATGGCTGAAGTGAAGCCAGTCTTAATCGCAGCATCATTTAGTGGCTGTATACTTCCACCAAGAAGCGCTTGTGGTAGGCGCCATCTGGTGTATATGTACGTAAGGCACGTGTCTTGCCTTGCACTAAAGTATCTTGAGAAAGTAGCGCCATTGCCTTCCCTGCCTAATGGCCGGATACAAGCAGATACCACCCCATAGACGACCGAAACCTTGCAAGGTGACTGGCTGATCGGTTTCTGTTCCCATGGCTATCGCCCTTTCGGTCCCTTCAAATCTTCGAAAGGGTCGTTCTGAATGAGTCGCGCCAAAATCGCTATAGAGTGTCATCGTACTGAAAGCTTTCGTCCCCTTTCAAAAGTCCTCGCCATCACCTGTCCGCCATTGCTTGATCAAGTACTCTGTTCATGCATTGGACGAGAAGGTTCCGTCAACGTTCGGCGAGGTCTTGGATCCAATCACACGCCTCGTGTCCAAGTAATGGCGACTGCCAAAGTTGCTTAACGTACTCTTGAAAAGGGTCTATCCTAACGGTCTTTGACTCTGCCTTTGCGATCAACTAATGAATCATACTAATCTCCGCGGATCTCTTAAAATTATATTTTTTTCTCGTTTATTTCGGAAATAAGGAAATTATTTTTCGATGCCGGCAAGCACCGACGCCTGATGTGCGGACGGTTGCGAATTTCTGCGCTTGTTTCGCCTGTGTGGGAACAATAACTCTCGGCATGCAAGAAATGTCTTTACGAAGCAACCTCTCATCGCAAACTTGGATCGGCTCACTGAGAATGGAGGGATCAAGGAGAAACTGCCCATTTCATGGACCAAAATGGCGACCTTACGGGAGATTCGCGCTACTTTTCCAGGATCCCGTGACTTTAGCTTGCATTACGAGACAACGAACACGCACGTGCTGGGCTGCAAAACAGCACGCTGGGTATTCCTTCTAAACTAGATCACGTCCTGCATACCGGTATACTACTGAGCCCGGGTCTGGGACGCGTGTAGGGCCCGCCATTTTACGCGGCGGCTCATGCATACAAAGTGAGGATCTCTTTACTTTCAATCGGTGGCGCGCTCCACTGAACGTTGCCACTCGGACGCCCAGTGCGAGTTGCGACGACGGCAGTGACTCGACTCGCACCCCTGGGGACAGGCCGGTGTAATTATCGTCCAGTTGCTCTGACTTTCTGCGAGCACGGGTAAAGGAACGAGACGTGCTGTTGCGCCATTATAGCCTCCGTTTACGCGGTAGTAGCTTCTTCGCAGAGCTGCAATGAAGAATAGTGCGAGCTTAGAGTTTAATTCGGAGAAGGAATCGTTACCGTGCGGATACGCATACTTTCGGGAACGTGTGGGGCAGAGTCCGGTGTTATGGTTAGGTTTTCAGTGAACATGGTGCTTTTTTGTTTTTTCAAAGATGCCGTAGAGTCATTAAACGAATGAGGCTGGTTCAGGCATTTGCGTGGGCGGCGTCCATAAAAAGTAGGAAATCACCTTGACACGTGTTCGCCACAAACACATCGTGACAAACAGTGCAGGAGGTGGCTTTGTGAAGTAATCTTGAGTTCTGGTTGTCGAGGTGTCCATATGCCGATGGCGTGTTCACGCTAACATTGTCGGGCAGTTTACGGCACTCCCTGGTGTTATTTTTACCAATAAAGGAGTTAACATATTTAGAAATGCAAATAAAGATTTCACTGGATAATACTCTTGTGACTGGGTTCAAAGTCATCAATTTTTGACAGCGTTAATCTGCATTGCATATGAGAACAACAGCTGAAAATACTGCGCGTACAGCGCGGGTGCCTCTTCCAGTACACTGAAGCTTCTACCGAAATTGTCCGGCAACGGCCCTGTCGCCCAAACATGTTTATTTATTCTTTTTTTTCCCCTGGGTATTGCGGGCGCGACAGAATGCATATCGCTCAACGTCCACCCGAGACTGATGAGCCTACCGTTCCAAACTTAAACCCGGCGTTCGTCTAGAACACCAACTAGAAGCCGTTGTTGCAACACCTCTCCGGCCAGCCGCGTTTCTCATTTTCAAAATAGAGAAGCACAAAAAAAAAGAAAAAGAAATCGCTAGTTTTTGTTTTGTTTTGTTCATCCTTTCGGGGAGGTTAATGTTTAAGAAACAACATACGGTAGTCTGGAGATTGTTTAGATGCAGTGTCGGCTCGAATGAGGAAACTGGCCGACTTTTTGCCCACGCCTTGTTCTCGCGGATTCTCGAGGTTTTGATGTAGTTGCTTATTTGTCTCCAAACTGGCTCAATACATTAATAGAGATATGTGAACTTGTAACGCAAAATACAAATTACAATAACGTTGTGTTCTTTTTTTTTTTTTGCGAAGTTAATAAAGTTTAAAATTTGGTCCGAGAGATTAAGATGCTTTACTGGCCACATTGAAAAGGGTACTACGTCATGTATTATAATAGTGAAAATATGGCCGAATTACTGCTTGTTTCCGACGAGTTACGAGGAGTTTTATCGTGTAACATGAACGCTACTTAAACCCACGCCACAATGAAAAAAAAAGATGCGCAAAATATTGTGCTTTTTAAACTGCCTGCTCTACTTACCAGTTATGCAAAGCGCGACGTCACCCCACTGGAGAGCGCAGGAAAGTTTGAATGTTGGTTTTAGCATAACATGTTCGTTCGCCGTTTTCTCAGGAGCTGCGTGGAATTTAGAAATAATACATAGCATGCCGGGACCAGTAAATCCTGGGTATTACGAACATGTGCGTGTTTAGGTTCTAGTTCCAAAAACCGCCAAAGCGTGAATAGCTAAAAAAAATCGCCGACTTTGGAAGTGCAGTTCTTTTTATGCTTCACTGCAGCAATTCTCAAAAGTTTTGTGACACAGTTCAAAGGCTCTTTTTTTTTTTTCGAGCATCGAGCAGATTCCAAGCTTATACATATATGGGATGTAAACGACAAGTGTAAGGGCGTAGAGGTCTTGTGGGTTCGTAGGCTCGACTTAACATTTAGATTGACAGTATGCGTTGGTGCTGATATTTCAACGTTTCCGCTTCAACGAATAAACACTGATATCGTAAGAGGTGCGAAAACATGTTGTATTGAGTTTAGCGCCGACAAATATGTTAGGCTAGTTTCAAATGCGCAACAGGGAATTGTTTAGCAGAAAGATCGTTGCAAAAGCGGTGGTGCTACGAGTGACCGTGCAACAAAAAACAAGTGTGTAAAGAAGAAAGAGAGAGACAAAGAAAGAAAGAGTAATTTCTGAAAAATGTCGGAGCTAATCAAATAGGCTTCACAAAATGACGCTCTGCAGGGAGGAAAGGGAAAAGAAAAACAAAAATGGGAACAGGCTGGGTAAGTGTATGCAGGATGTCTGTATTTACTTCGAAGAAAAATATTGAAAAAAAAAATACCGCGAACTGCCGTTTGTGCAGGTGAGTTATACGACCAGGGGGACGTAATATAGGAGAATACTTGTCGTGACAAGTCGCATAATTAAATACAATTTGTAATTAACTGATGAAAATAATCTCTGGAGAAGGGGAACAAGAGGGACAAAGGACAAACACAAATCTCCAAACACAGCTAGGTGACTGGTGCGCAACCGAAAAAATCCGCCTGGTCCGGGTCCCCTTCTCCAGAGATTATTTTCATCATTCTTGTCCAGCTCGCTTGCACCTTTGCATTTAATTGCATTATAATTGTAATTAACTTTTTAATTAGTGGAAACAAACATAAGGTTCAGGCTATAAACTTACTGAGCGTCCTAAGCTAGTTACTAAATGGATACATTTTATAAATATTTGGAGCGGGTGAGAAGCGCAGTGGCGTGCTAAAGGTGCCTTTCGTGCAACAGGCGCGAGGTTTGCGCTGCGAAAACGCGGATAGTGATATCATCGCCGTTTTCGCACTTGGTTAGTTAGCTTCGTTTTTTATCCTTGCGCTTGGCCTGTTGAGGTTTGACCCTGTTTCCGCGGCGATGACAACGAGTAACGATAGCCTTGTGAAGAAGCTTAAAACTTTTCTGTGTTTCTGTGATATTTTGAAGTTCTACGGTACGAAGCTTAAATTGAAGGATTTGTTTAGTTTATTTATAATACTGTGTCGTACCGCAGCAAACGAAATTGATGGCTGATGGCTGATGACTCTTAACGGATTCATATTTCTCAAGTAAGCGATATTGGACCACATACAAAACATCTAAGGGAGATGTTCTGTAGCGTCTGGGTTAGTTAGATTTTTGTTGTAAAACTTTCCGTGCGCTGCATTAGGTAAACGCCAGTAGAAAGCGTTCGATCTTGGTAATACAAAACACCAAATAACTATAAAAACTTAAAGCATGGCAGGGCTAGAAACATGACCCGAATAATTGATGGTTGCTCTAAGAAACGTCAGAAGCGATTCGGAATACTTTCCAAAAGTTAACTTCTAATAAAAAAAAGTTTATGGGAAGAAATGAAAAGTTCTAAGATACTATGCCAATACGTCAGGTTCAATCTTTCGCAAGATTTCACTTTTATTAAATAAACAAATCAGGGTAAAAGGTTTTTGGTCTTGGAGTTTTCAATTATTCAGCGCTTGTGAGAAGTGCGCAACAACAAAGGTAACTGAACGAAACACAACAGCTAAAAAGTAAAAAGAACCAATCACGAAACAATATTCCCGTATTGAATACGTATTTCTTTTTTTAATGTATACTTTAGCATTTACAAAAAAAAAAAGGAAACAGCTTTGGTTTTGTTTGACCTGATTGTGGGGGCGTACCGAAGAAAATTGAGTCGTGGGTTTTTCTCGCATGCGAGATAAAAATTACAAAAAGAAACAGATCTCGATATTTCCCTCTTCATACGGACCACGCCGAACCCTTCATACTTCCGGGCACTCTATTTCATGTCTATCGCGCTACTTTATAAATTTGAATACCAGAAACTCATAGAGTAGGTTGGAAACCTTACAAAATGTCAAAGTTATATCGAAGTGAAGTGTTTACACCCCCCCCCCCCTCTTTCCTTTATAGAAAGACGCGCGTCGCAGAGCGCACGAATCAATTCCTACAAAGAGAGGTTGGCTAGACGAATGAACGCAACGGGAGTCATAATTATCTGTGCGATCAACTGTCATGTTTTCCCCCCATAATGTTTCTCATCAATAATAAAAAACAACGTCAAGTCGCTTGCACATCAAAATAGGCGCAGCCTTGATGGTTTCAATGCAAATTTACAGACTACACCTAAAAAAAAAGGAAAAAAGACGCGTTTCAACTTTTTTTAGGGTACGCAATGAGGCAGTCAGTACAGTTTCTTGAAGTACCTTCAGAGAATAATGAGATCCGAAAAGACGATTTTGTTGAAAGACGCAATATGCGCAGGGAAAACGAGCCTGACGTTGCGTTTGCTCACCATTTTGAGCAGGTCGTGTTTTCCCGCCAAATTGCCATCGGTTGGACGCTCTCCGTGGAACGGCGTAATTTGCCAACCGTGATGCTTTGCGGAAAAGTTGTTTTCCAGGCATTTTGAAGTGCGCATAGATCTCAATATTTGCGGGTTTGAAACCCGGCCGAGGAGCCCACAATCTGCACTCTGACGCTGGACGCAGAAAAACAACCTTCGATTGACGAATAAAGACAGCAATGCAGCCCAGGGCACGATGTGACTACGAGAAACGCCGTTTTAAATGTAGTATCACAAGCTCTTTTTTTTTTTTGACAATGGTAACGTTTTTGTTTTTTTGTTTTTTCTTTGCCTGTTCTTTCGTCAAGCTCCTTTCATATTCGCGGCGAGAAGTTTGAGTATCGCCGCCTGGTGGAAAGTTTTCACAACCAAGAGTGAGGATAATTCAACTTCCTCTGCTGGCGCAATGCAGGTGCAATGCAAAGCTTCTCTGTACCAAATCACGAGCTATCGAAGAGCTCTGGAACAAAGGAGACGCGCGGGACATTTTTGATGTGCCACGAGCGTGGGTTGTTTTCCCCACGGTGTGGTTTTCCCTTCGAAACTCCCGTGGACCGCACACTCCTCTGTTTATTTACTATGAAAATAAGAGTGGGTAATTCGTTTCCTATCTCAGACCCATGTCTGAGAACGGTGGATCTGCCGTGGCTCTTTTCTCAAAGTGAACGTTTCAATTGAACCGATTTTTTATACCCATGCATGATTGTGCACGATCGTATCGTGCACGATCGTCTCATGCACGTATCGTGCACGATGGATCGGTGCACCATTGTGCAAGATCGGTGCACCAAACTGTTCAATCAAACCTCGGTAAGATCTTCTTTTCTTTTTTTTAACGGGACCGACAATCCTGTTTAGTGACCCATTTTCTTTAGGCGCACATGACTAACGTTGAAGCGTTGTTGCGCAACTGTGATTGGTGTTTGCAAACGAAGGGTATAAGTGAAGCCAATGACGCACTTGTGCTATTCCAAGCCGCCGCTCTTTTTCTATTCTCCATCGTCTCAGGTGACCGTTAGACGCAATCTGCTCGCCGCCAAAGGGCGAAGCGATCATGACAATATCAATGTCTAAGGTGCTTTCCATCTAATTTTCTCCTAACACGTGCGATGCTTGTGTTTGTGGTGTTTAAGTCTGCAGGAAATACCAATGAAGATCACAAAATAAAACAACAACAACACAACAACGACATGTACTTCCATAGTAAGCAAAGACAAGGAACGACAAAAAAAAAATACGGACAAAACAACAAGACTCTTGGTGTTTTGTCCGTTTCTTTTTATTGTTTTGTCTCTCCGGTTATTATTGAAGTTCTCTCACCAGCTCACCTGTGTTTTTACCCTTTCTTCAACAACATGTAATCCAGAAAAGGAAATACAATTTCTTTTTTAGATTGTTGATTAGGTAAGGCTTTTTAGGCAAATCGACTAATTGCTGAGCGTACAAGACACGGCAACGCAGTGCTGCATCTCTCAAACATTGAGTGGCAGTGTTTGGAGCACCCTTCTTATTATATTTACCGGTGTTACACTTCGCAGTGATCTCTGTGGCTTTAGTGTTTAAGTATTAATGTAGAACTTGGTTATATGATGATATTCTGCTGAAGTCTAAGCAACATCAGTGTTTCAACGCCTTAATTATAGTTGTTTGTCCTTGTTAATTTTATTTTGTGTAGACTTCGAGTGTACTGGTAATATCAGTGCAATTAATAAGGGGGCTTGTACTCATGTCGAATTTACGCAAAGGCAAGAGGCAATAAGCTGTCTTTTTTGTCATATTTTAGCTTGACTAAGTTTCACAGTGAAAATCTATTTGGATGAGGCTTCGTTGCGTCATTGCGAATAGTAACACGAGAATTAGATACCCACGTGTATGCTGGTATTGTCACTGACAGTTTAAGAGACCCGCGGCGTGGCAAGTTCTGGAGCATACTATGATCGCTTCTTACCCAATGAGATAGTGGCATTAGCCGTTAAAAACGCATAAGAACATGTCAAGAACCGAGAACATATGAAGCCACACCCTGTGGTTCTTGGGTTGTCAGCGACCGTAGCCAGATTCATGTCACAGCCTTTTGCTGAACATTTTTTGGTTATGTCTAACGTGTCTTCCCTCAAAGACGTTGAAAGTAAAAACAAAAGCCTAGTTCGTAAAAAAAAAAAGAAAGCCGAAGGAATGGTTCGAGACTAAAAGAAGGGAATACCACCATGCCTGATGCAAACTTGTTGATGTGGTGGTGGTGGTCATTACGCTACGTAAATAGAACTAACGTCTAGGCCACGAAACAAACAAACAGAAACGTAGTTTGGTATTTGCTCTGCTCATAATGCGTTCGATGCCACTGAAATGGCTTAATTAGAAAAAAAGTAAAGTATCCGACATTAAGGCGTTCGTGTTCATCCACTCTTTTATACCGTCCGCCTTACCCTAAATATATAGTAAAAATATCAACAACTTTTAAGTACAACGCGGACCCATTTTTTATAACGTGCTTATTTTTTACCGTATCAGATTTTCTTCTGCTAAACACTTGTTTTTTCTTTCTTCTTCTAACCATTTTAATTAGCGCTAAATCCGAGCAATCCTTCATAATTATAAAGCGGATGTCTCTTGTCGGCGGTTTTCTTTCATTTGCAGATTTCGTTGAACGAGAACGAACTGGTCATTTAAGTAATAGCCTAGAACCTCGAAATCACGTCATTTATTATGATTATTCTCTTATGGAAGCTAATTGCAGCGGAAACGACTGCCCAGGGACTTCGACAAGATGGGACAAAAATGCAAAAGTCTAACGAAGTCGAGGGTTTGTAAGAATTTCTTGCAGGTCTGCTTTTGCTCTTTCCGTATGACAGAATCAAAAAGTGCGCTGCTACCAACGGTTTTGGAACTGCCCTCTAAATAGGTGGTGCACGCGGGGACAACGCGTGGTGAAATGTAGTACTTAATTATTGTCCTAGCCCACACACAACTCTTAATAAGGTTTTTAGTTCTTTTTAGTGATTCGTATACTGATGCTTAGTGCCTGCGTATACTGAGTAAAAATTGGCACAAATATTTAAATATTAGGGTGTAGCAAAACCGACCCCGACATAAGAATAAAAAAAATATACGTTACGTAAGTGAAAGAAGAGGCTCGGTCCTACATGAATTCACTTCATCAAATGTGACTTTCGAGGGTGCTGGGATACAGCGCAAATGTTCGCTCTCTACACAAGCGCTATGAACCGCCTAAAAGCTGCATGTACAAATAAATAAGTCATGGCTGGTAAAACGAATGAATGTCTTCTTATACGGGGCAGTCTGTACTGACTCTGCACAGTCAGTAGGCACAAAATGAAGGAATGCTCTCTTCAACGGTTCTGGAGCGTCTCGCAACGAAGAATGGAGATCTAGAAGAAGACTACCGCGAGATTGTACTAAACAACGGCAAAACGAGTGGCAGCGATCTGTTCGCAAGTATTTACTCCCGAAGGACCTATATAGGGAACTCCATCCAGCGATAGACATAATTTGTTTCTTAAAAGTGCCATTTTTGCTTTAGGCAACAGAATCGAAGCACGCCCTCAAGAACTTGTACGTGAATACCTTCTGACTAAAGCGCTTAAGAAGCATCGAGAAGTGAGCACCTCTCCTGTTCGAAGTGGTGGAGAGAAAATATACTATATCTTCGTTTCCGACGCTACGAGCTGATGGGACCACTCAGATAGCGTCAAAAGCGCACCATCATGGTGGTCATTATGTTTCTTTACGTGTTCTATCATCGCTGAACCACTCATAAACAGAAAACGCCCAGTGACTTGCGCTTTTCACGTTGTTTGATTGGTCCCATTTGCTCGTGGCGTCGGCTGTCTCTGAGCTTAAGCTGAGACTAAGTATAGAAAGATTTAATTGATTCAGGAGTAAACAGCAGTTCGACGTCACGGCTTACGACCGATAACGAAGCAAAAGTTCCGAATAAAGCCTGGAATTTCGCATTTTTACCTTCTATCATAATTTCTCACGGAATCCGTAACAAAACGCGTTGAAAAAAGCCGCGCTACCACCCTTTGGGTTTCAAAAGAAAAAGTGGAAGGTTAAAGTTCCTTTTCCGGCTTATAACGGGAATTATAACATCAACTCTAGTGGCCCATACATCTTCCTGGAAGAAGGGTCTCAGAACTAACAATCAGAGCGCAGTCAGGCCCTGCAGCCCAAACCTTGATGTTTGAAGTACGCTTTTCTGTGTAAGCACAATTGAGGAGAGGAATAATTTTGATGGCGAACGTTTTGTTGGGATTGATAATGCAGCAGAAGTCAGAAGAAAGCTGTTAATTTATTT
>JAZHYW010028948.1:0-40048 GCA_037355805.1 Ixodes ricinus | reverse complement strand
GTCATGTGACGGCATTTTCCCCGCCCACATTTAGCGAAACTGAATTGGAGGAGGGGATGGAGGAGGGGGAGGAGAAGGTACGGATGAGGAGAAGGGGCGTAGCCTCCCCTCCTGCTCCTCAAGAGCTGCGCTCTAACTTCGCATTACAGAGATTTGTGAACGTCTTTCCTTTGTTTTTTAAAACTGGCTTAGTGCACTTACAATCGCCGTAAAAAAGACAACATATTCATTGAGTGTTTTTATTAATTGCAACAAGCATATAATTGTAAGAGTCTACATTTCGGCAAAATGCCTTCGTCCTTTATAGCGTGCGTTTCTGAAGTATCGGAGTACAAAACAAGGTATCGATGTCGGGGATGACAGTGGCGGCCTTTAAAGCCGCATTTACACTGCTCGTGCATCGTAGAAAGGACACGGAGTTTCTCCGCGGACACAAAGACAGAGTTGTCCGCGGACACGTCTCAAGCATATGCCCGAAGCAGATCTTCTTCACACAGTTTTAAACATGTCTGCAGACAGTTTTTGCATAGCCAATGGACCTTCGCACGAGGACAAAACACGCCCCAGACGGTGTCCTCAAACTGTCTTTTGTACGACCGCCGGTTTAAAGCCACCGACAACCCTAAATACACATTATTTTATTGTCCTAAACGATTGCAAATGACCTCCATCACCCTTGAAACTAAACAACGCGCCCAACTATCCGTTCTTCTATTATAGCTGGAAAGGTTGCCGCCATCTACAAGCGACGGCGGAAACCATTTTAGTTGTGTGCTTGCCGCCGTTGCTGATAGATGGCGGTAGGCTGTACAGGTAGGTTTGTGTCGACATACACGGACACGATCCTAGGGGAACCTAGTCCTTAATAGCTCCGCTGTAAAAGCACGAAACAACAACTGCGAAATTGCAACGAAAAAAGAAACTATCAAAACCCCAGATTTGATGTTTCCGCACGAGTTGTACAGGGCAGATTTGATGCCTCCTCGCTGTTTCTTGTGGGTCCCAAAACATAAGTGACGTAACACGATTCCGTCCGCGCTCCCTTTTGATCTTACGCAGTCAGCGTCTCCCTCTTTGGCTTTGTCGGCATTGTTTGGATTTCCATCAAATATCATTGCATACGGCATTGAGTTCAACTTGGCTGGGCACACGATGTTTTCTTCCCTAAATGCGAAGGTCACCTGGCATGGAAAAAAGTTTGATCGAAAGAGCCATCGCTGATTTCCAGGTCACTGTCAGTACAGCCAATGCAGCGGACCAAAGTCGCCGTATTGAGAAGAAGCAGAAGGCAAGGAGAGGAGCTGAGTGCTCGGCTCTGCCACTTTCGGGCTGTATTTTTGACATCAAACGAAGCCGCGTACTCGATTCACGATAACTGAAGAAAGAAGAATTGTATAAATATTAACAATAAATATTACGGAAAGGAAATTTTTTCGAATGCTCTCAATTTCTTTGCTATTTACGTAATTGCAAAAACGGAACAAAGAAAGAGCCCGGTGAAGGGGCATTTTTAAAAGGCGCGTCGATGCGCTAACATTTTTATTTGCACGTTAAAATTTTTATTGGCTAACGCATATCATCCTAAAACGTTCGAGACAACAAAAAATAAGTATTCTGGGTTTGTCCGTAGCAGGATCATGGCAGTGCTTTAAGTTTGTACCTTGGTACGCCCCAGCACGGCCACGTCAATATGTTCTGAATTCCTTCCTCCACTTTGTGCATTCCATTTCCATCTTTTGTCTCTAGAGTAATGTTTAGAACGCCCCCCCCCCTTCCCCCTCTTCCCATTGCCACACTCCTGTGTACTTCATGCGGTCGTAATACACTTTTTGCCATCACTTAGCCCACAAATCACCGTACTCCCTTAGTGCCACCACTTGACAAAAACCGTCCGTCCGGACCGGATAGTTGCGTTACTTTACAGTCTCAATCCATTTTCACGTGGCACGTAACATTTTTACAATTTTCGCTCTTTCATATGGCACGTAAGTTTTAAAGAGAGGAGAGATACACGCTCAGAAAGTTTCCCCAATATATGTTTCACCACGATGCACTCGCAAAACCAATCGTTGATTACCTAATGAGAAGGGCCATCGATATGAAGCCAGAACGAATGCATGAATCCAATCGTTGATTATCTAATGAGAAGGGCAGTCGATATCATGCCAGAACGAATGCATGAATCTTTGCCCGCAAAGCCCTGCGGCCCTTCTGACTGAATGAGGTTCTTAAAGGGGCCATGAAACGATTTCTCTACTTTCGCTAAATGCTGCTCAGAATCACTCCCTAACGTTAGTGACCGAACAAACTTGTCTTAGTCTTTATTTGCAGGCAATGGCAGTCGGCCCATAAATTCGAGAAATATAAGCATCGTTCATCCCCTCAGCTTGGAGCCAGAACAAGCGGCCCCGCGGCCTGGTGCCTGTCCTATGCCGCCAGAGTTAATCATAGCCACGCGCTGGAGTTGACAAAGTAGAAAACATGCTCTGAGCTCCAGGCATTGTTAGAGTTCGGCTAATCTCATCACCGCAGTTGTTGGACAGTCCGCCGAGGCATTGATTGTTACGAGCCGAAGTTGACTACTCACGCTGTTCTCGTGCCCAGCCCATGAGCCGCGCTCGACTGTCGTCAGGCGGGTGGTTTTAATCCCACAATTACGTCATCACGCTTTGCGAAGCAAGAATGAAAGAAATATTTCTCTTTTATCCTCAAAATTTCACCGCGACCAAGAAAATCTTGAATCAGAGGCAGTCCGTACGAGTATAGTTGGGCCAGAATACGACCAGTACGCCTCTGTAAAGTCGTGAACGTTGCAACCCGATATCATTTTATGACATTCCAATGATCGGTGTTGCAAGTGCGTCACAGCACAGCATACACTCCGGGACCTCTGAGAATGTTGCCTGGAATTAAAATAAAAGCTCGCCTCGTGTTTTTTTTTTTTTCACGTTCTTCGGATGTCAAACTTGGACAGAGTGCGTTGCGTATGTCGTACCTACCGTGCTCTATATCTTGCGCTCTTTAACACGGCAAAACGAGGATCAAAAATGGATTGGCGAATATCAATAAATCAAGATGAGAGGGCTCTTGCTCGAAAAGTTGAAGCTACATTAGGAAATGCGGCATACAGCTTTCGTCCGTGCATTTATTTCAACATATGCCTGCGCGAATTCAGGATGTTAAACAACAGCGTTTATGCTTTCCTACGCCATCCAGAGCAGGAAACAAACTTCATCTATTGCCTGCGAGCCTCCGCATTCATATGTCGCTGCCTATTTTCGCCGGCTCGTCTCAGAAGCCTTGGTTGGCGAAGTGAACACCGAACACGCATGCACAATAAATGTAACGAACATTGCTAAGAATCGGTATTAATAAAGAATGTCTTCAAGGGCTGGGACCTCTGAAAAAAGTGCAACGGAACGCCACGGAAACCTTTACGAAACGCACTTTCTGAGGAAGATCTGTACAAAGGAGTGGTAAATTGAGAAGAGAGGACGAAATTTGAAACGTGCCCCGGCAAGAATCGAACTCACGATCAGATAGCTGTGAGTTCCACTCTACCACTTTGAAGGGATAAAAGTAATCTACACCAAAGGTGGGAAGCGGGTACGTCGTAACTTGCGTAATCTCTTTTAGCCATCCCAAGGAACGGATTACAACCAATACGAATATAAAGGGAGGGATAAGAGAAGATGAGAGCACGCGTTGATAAGACGATACCATTTTGCCCTTTACACGTCTGCAATACGGCTTCAGGGCGCCGTCATCTTGCTCGCTTAGGGTAAGCTTGGGCGCGGTAATCACCCGATTACGACGCCTTAGCAAGGTGTAGAAATCGCTTGGAGTGCGTGTGGGCGAAATCGCCCAGGCGCACCCCAAGCGAGTAAGATGGCTGGCACCAGGAGGCCGTACTTGCAAACGTGTATAGATTCCAGTAGTTTGCAGCTTGTACACTTGAAAAGCAAGTTCGCTTTGTTTTCTTCTGATGCAGGAGCAAGTTCATTCATTTTCTTTCTATTTACTTACAGAAAATGTTTCAAGCACTTTTCCGTATTTAGCAGTATCAGATAACTGTTGCCACATTAACCAGTCGGGATACGTAAGAAAAAGCAGCAATAGCAGTTGGGTTTTGGAACGCGCGTTTTTTATATTAATATATTGTTTCACCAATACATTATGTGGTTTCCTGCCTAATGAAATGTTTCTTTATGTAACTAATTATACTAACTAATTTTGCAAGACCAGCTCTCCTTAAAATTGCCTCGAAATGAGTGCCTCATTGGTTACAAAATATTTTTGAAGTCCTCAGTTCTATATTGAAGATAAAACGACACCGTTAATATATTTTGTTTTTAATTATTGAGTGACCGCCTTTTTATGCAACCCGGAACTATAGAGGAATGTTTTATTTGCTTTATTCTCCACTGGCACCAACTTCCGGGTTGTCTTAAGTGATGTCAGAGAACGACCTTCCGTCAATATTGATTTAATCTGTATCTGCACTCTAAACCCAAAGAATGATTTTTATTACAATTTGTTTACATTCATTGAAGTGCCTAGCCTCTGAAAGCCACGAATTTTCGAGAGAAATGCTAGCTCTCCTCGAACCACCAGTACCCAAATTCATAGCAAATGCAAACCATACATAAAACCTATTTGCCTACATTTCTGGCCGTCTGGATTGGTTTCCTTTCGTAAATCGGCGTCTCCAGGATGCTTTTCCTCTTCTTACCTTTCTCGGTGCACACAGGCGGGAACGCAGGAACCGTGCATGGTAGTAATAATTGGGGTTGTGGGGATATTTATACAGCGTGTAGTTGGTCAGCCATTTCAAAGTTGCGACGAGTAACTCGCTGTAGATGAACAATTTAGCCAGTGCGGTACAACCGCTAGCCTGGGGTCTTTAACGTGCACCACGCAGTTGTGATACACGACCGCACGCCGGTACGATGCTCATCAACATCGAAACGGGCAGCGGTGGGGATTGAACCCAGGATCCCTGGGTTCTGGAGCGCGAGCTTTCGCTCCACGTGCTCTAAGCTGGTGTACTGTGCATGGTAATAAAACCCGAGACTCAGTAACAGAGAAGTCTCGGGTTTTATTACCATGAATCACCACCAGCTAGCTTGTTTTTTTTAAAGTATTGTTACAACCGTGCATGAAGCCCCTACTGACGCCTAGTGTACCACTTTGCTCTGAGCACCGACCCCCCAACCAAACTCCACGTACCGTTGTTTTCTCTTTGGACACGGAACTTTCGTTTTCTCGTGTTTCCTGCCGGTTATACTATCGGCAGAATGGTCAAAGGAAACGCAAAATGCAATATATGAATAAACGTAAAACAAAGACCGAAAAAAAAAGAAACTGAAGAAGCAAGAAACGACGTTATTTACAGCGCTACTATACTCCGTTCCACCTTATTTTGTACCGCAGCGAAGGCTAGAAGCGCGGGCTCATAGCGTTGGCAGCCGCTCTTAAGTCGCGAGAGCTTGTGCCGCCGAGATGTGCCCCAGAGCAAGGAGCTCGCGCTTGTAGCCTTTCCTGCGGTACATCAAAAGGTGAAACAAAGTATATATACGTGATTCTGATCCAAAATCTTTCCGTAAATAAAAAAGAAAAAAAAAAGAACTTTCAGCCTTTCCACTTTTGTGAAGAGGGAAGACCAGCGGAGCTGTACAATGGAAAGTAATGGCCGGCCGCAAGTCGGCAAGCCAGACTGGAAAGGCTGCCGCCATCTACGAGCGACGGCGGCAACCAGATACGTGGCTAGCCGCCGTCGCTCATAGATGGCGGTAGGTGTCCAGAGTTCGGTGTATTCATTTCTTTCAAGGGGACACAATCCTGGGGAAACTAGCCCTTAACAGCCCCGCTGTAAAAAACCAGCTACACTTTATTGCATGTTTGTGTCTAAATTAATATACATCTGCACCAAATTTACCATAATGCGACTAAACCAATTTTGCCATTATAGACGAACTTTAACGCAAATCATTTTCGTTTAATGGCGAGAGCTCTGGACGGGAACATGACACGAAGTCAAATAATCTATTAGCCTATTTGACATCTATATACGAGTAAATAGTTTCGTAAAAAAAAAACACTGAGTGGATCTACCTTGTAAAATCCATTAACGAGAATGCCTTGCTTGATGAATTTAATTTTTATTGAACTTTACGAAGATCGATGCGGTCCATCCTGAAGCTTTAAAGCCAACCCGTTGTGTCATCGATGGAACCAAAAAGGGAACTTCCCCGATCAGTAGATACAAGGTAGTTTTCAAGGACATCGTCTTTTCTAGGGAAGCTAGTGCTACGTGGACGACGTCTACCGTAACCAGGCTTCATCTTATGTCGATTAAGTTAGCCTTGTGGCTGTCAAATAGTCACCGACGTCAAGTTAAAAATGTCGCAAGTTCCTAGATCCTTTTACCCTAATCCCACTTGAGCAACTAACAACAAAAATTGACATCGGCGAGATACACAAGCAGCACGCACTAGGAGATGTCTTTGGTAGGCTTGTAAAGTCTGGTTAACACATCTGCGTTGTTTGTGTTCGCATGCAACAGCAACCACCGTAAAGACAAAGTCATCGGGACAAGTGTTCGCCGTACACAGCATGGCAAGTGATACAAGGGGTAGCTTCGCGAAGCAATTCGTGAGTCACGGTTGTTGCGGTGTTTTGTTCGTTTCGGCCATTTTGGTTGCATGCGAACGCAGCCAACGCAAATTTGTGAACCAGCCTTAAAGGAGCTGTGCAACGATATTCAGTTGGAATGTTTTTCACTTTACACGAGCTTACTGGCACTGGTGGGACTCAAGGATACTCGCACGCAACGCCACTGGCCAAGAAACTCCTTTGTTGCGGTGCAATTTCAAGGACAAAAGCGATCATTTTCATTCAATCTCTCTTTGCAAAATTTAATGACGTAACGTGGGGATCGCAGTACACCCAAGTGACGATATTTCAATGCGGTTCATAGATTGGACCCGAGCATTGCGTGGGCGCTCGATTTGGGCTCGTGATAATTACTAGCTCGAGAAGCATTCGGGTAGTGGCCCGTGTCCAATCGCTTCAACGACGACAATAGCCGAGCCATAACAATGTCTGGAACTCAGCGCGTGTCCTGTGCTTTGCCAACCCCAGCGCGTGGCTATGATCAACATTGGCGGCATATAATCAATTCCAGGTCACGTGGCCACTTGTTCTGGCTGCGAGTTGAGGGGGTGAACGCTGCTCGTTTTTCTTAATTTGTTTCTGGGACTTCTATTGCGTGGGGTGAAAAACGAACGCGTGTTTCATAGGTCATCAACGTCAGGGATCCGTTCTAAGCGGTATTTGCGCTAAGTACAAAAATTGTTGCATCGCCCCTTTAATCCTTCGGGCTTATTTCACGAGCACCAAGTAATTGCAAGCCTGACAAAGGTACCTATGGGCTCCTGCTTGAGGTGGGTCGGTGTCGGTTATTGCTGTTTGTTGCTCGAGTCGGACTAAGGCATACGAAACAACGTAATTGTGACATCGCCTTTATAAAGACACACAAAGAGGGATGGCCACGTGAAAATAGAACATCGTTTATTGAAAGCCTTCAAACGAGATTGTGACAACTTAAGACTAAATTAACACAAACGAACACCAATGAACAGGAACTGACAACCCTACAGTGGTTTGTGCTTTTTTTTACACATCAGTTTCTGCTGTACAAGATTGGCATCAATCCTTCTGCTGTACAATGCAATCGACAGGGTGCTCAGCCTGATATGTTGCTTCTGCGTCGCAGGTCCTCTTGCTGGGGTTGCTGCTTTGACACCGTTTCGGAACGAGACCACGATACATGCCACGCAACACTGCAACTGTTCGAGAGTTCACGGCTCGGACAACACGACACTCGACTTAGCTTTTTCTTTTTTTTTTTTTTGCATACTGCTCGATTCGGGGCAAGACCGCATTTGCAAGGCGCGATCTATGGGTGCTAATAATATAAAGCATACAGGAGATTATAACACTACGCACTTTCTGTTGTTGTTGTCGCTACTGTGTGAACTATGAACATAATAGAAATGACAGTGCTTTGAACCTTATCGACGCTCGTTCAAAGACATTTACTCAGCGAAGAACGTTTCACGTCAGCAAAGGTCACTCACTGTTTCATTGAGCGCAATTAGGAATGAACATTGCAGGCGCAAAGTGTATTCCCGACAGTGAATTCAGACTGAATTCCCAGAGATTTGAGTATAAATATTTTTAAATTCTTATGATTTTTGTACTGATTTTATTTTATACTCATTGCAGGAGGTCGCGGGATACTCTAACAAAAGACAATTGAAAACGAGGCTTAAATAAAATTTATACTCGCGCATTGAAAACGAACGGCTCTACCTCGCGTTTTATTTGCTCTAGAGCGCGCGAAAAGTAGAGGCTTGATAGAGATACGTGTTCGTTCCAGTAGCTTGGACAGTTCTGCATGAAAGTCTGCATGAAACATGGCATAGACAATCTGAGGCAAGAATGTTAAGAGCGACCTAACCCCGAAGAAACCCGAAAAAACTTCACATATGTTATCATAAATAGTAAAATTTAATGTAGATGGTCGAGCGTGTTGGTTCGTAAATGTCCCTCTTTCCTTAACGTAAAGTAAAATTTATCGCACGATTTACATTCAAATTACTCATTTACACTGGGCGATATATGTTTTCGGAGATTATAGTGACTTCACAATACCCAAAGTACGGCAATCAAGACAAGCACGAAGCCATATTTATTATATAAAGAGTCCTGGTCGGCTGAAATCATGAGTCCGTTTTCTATATTTGTGCCAGCCATGCAACCTTGATTAGTTATTCGGGTTAACGAAAAAAAAAGAAAAACAACCGCATACATTGTTAAATTTGTTGAATGATGCTGACTATGAATAAACACAAGGAAAGTTAGTCGTGAACGACAGTACGATATGGCAATCATTCCAGAGCCTTTCTTCCCGTAGGGCAATCGGAGAACTAATCACTGTGGCATATGCGCCTTTCCGGCGATTATCATCTGGGCGAAATATGCCAAAATCCTGGGCAGGGACGCATGCGCAGCGTAAAATAGTCCGCAGGAAAAGCTACTGCGCGTGCCCAGAACGTGTTAAGCAATCACTAGACAAAAACGGCAGCCCGCAGAGGGCGAATGTTGCAGTGATATATCTAACGAGAGATCGGAAAACGCTATAGCCGTAAGTAGGTTTTTTCTCGAAAATGAAGTGCGTCAGGTGACACATGACATGTCATTTCACATATTTAACACGTCATGCTCAGTAACACATCTCAGACTTTGTTTTCAAGTCAAAACAGTTTTTTTCGCCATCGGCTCCATTGGCCACGTGCCCGACCAAAAGCGTCGCCGAAGCCAGCCTTTAAAGATTGGCCAAACCCTCACTTGGACGCCTCGAGTAGGACTAATTCTGCTCTCATCGACGGATAAACATGTTTAATGTCGGACTGTCAATTGTGACGGTGATACGTCAACACAAAGCTTCTACCATGCCTTCTACACACATTACCGAAACCGTCATTGGTAGCGGATAGTTCTAATCGTGACGTCACAAGTAAGAGCCATTAGACGGGGCCATCGAAACGTCTCGGTGCATATAGCTGAGCATTATCCCTGGGTCCAAGTAAATAGGTCTTCGCGTGCTCTGTGGAAAAGTGGACACAGGGGCATTTTGAAGAGTGCCGAGGCTACAGCTCTAGGTTATGAAAGTGCTCGTCAGTATAGTCAAAACTGCAATAGAGAGAAGAAAAACAAATAATTTGCAGAACTCTTTTATAGAACGAGCGACTTTAGTGAAAATAACCTCAAGTCTAGAGTATTTATGCACTAAGTGTAACCGTCCAGGCCAAAGTGAGCGCCGAACACTTTAATTTAAAACTGTAATAAATTAGGATTTGGTGATTCGGCGATTCAAGCTCAGATTGAATTGGAGCCGCGCGCAGATGTTCTGCCTAACAGAGTATCGCTAAAAGTGGGGTAGCACAAACAACGACAATTAGCTCTGGGTTAACACACGCGGGTGGATCTTGGGATTCCTACGTGATTTGTCAGATGCGTACTTGCCTAGTTTGTAGAGACTGCCGAAAAATTCTCTAGAAGTAACGATGTGTTCGTAGGGAATGTTAATGACGCAAGTCAATCTCGAGTGTTGCTTAACGTTGAAGAAGTACAACTCAATCACGCATTGCGAAACTTAGTGGCTGTGACGCTTACGTCCCCAAATAAACAAGGAAACAAGTTAAATATAAAAATAGCAGTCATGACTGCCTAAAAGATGACAAAGGTTATGCAAGTATGAAATGAAGAATTAAGTTATAAATATTAATATAAACAAAAAACAAGTTAGTAAGATATCTATTGAAACTACTTGAACAAAAGTTGGAAGAAGAATAAAACTTCAAAAGCAAAGGGCTACAAACGAGTTGACTCATATAAGTTATGCATTTCTATTTTATTGTGGAATGCAGCCTGCGCTTACAGCACGAACTCACAATGTGGAACGAAGCTTTTAAGTATTCGAGCTTCTTATAATCTCGCCGTCGTTACGCGCAATATCTTTTGACACCGAATCAGAAGAACTAATTTAATTGGATCTTTGGTTTATTAAAATGCAACTTATATCCCCATTTATTGCTAGCTAGTTGGGATGCCTATCCTTATGCATATTTTCATGAACTCGATTGCACACTACACTTTACCACGAACAAAATAAACTTCTGAGATCGAGCAATTTACCCCCAGATATTGTGCATACCCCTCTTGCTCAAGGATCGTTTTAGCACAGTACCATGTTGGGCCTTAAAGAAAGGCCCGAGACAGCTTGCTGAGGCTCCCATAAGCTACCAATTGGAAAACGCTGTGTCTACTTGCACTCGTTTGAAGCTTGTGCAAGGCAAGCGCAATGACGTACATTGAAAGCCCGGGGAGACACTGCTAATTTCATGCTCCTTGCTTGCAGGAAGCCGACCCTCATATTTTTCTGAAGGACGACCCTGCATCAGTGATCATCATAGCTATTCGCCGAAAGTTGAAAAAAGGTGCAACCTAAAAACTATGACTCTAGAGAAGAGAAGATAACGTTTCACAGGGACAGCTCAGTACCAAATGTCCCTTCTCGCTTAACAAATGCCAGAAAAAAAGAGGGAAGGAAAACAAATAATGACACAAAGTATCAAACTCATCATAGACGAAACAGGGTACATCTTAGATTTTGATGAGGCTAAATGTTTGCCAAAGACACCGACCGAAGCATTTTAGCGGCAGCCTTCGGCGTCAGCGTCAAGCGAGGCAGCGGTGGCGGGCAAGCTTGCCGGAGCTATATACTCTTTCTGGCTGATTCAGCTTCGCATGATGTCACTTTTTTTTGTAATTTTTCTTTTATGATTTCTGTCGTGGTGTGAGGGCGTCCGAGTTTCAGTTGCGGCGGCGTCCTTCTTTAGAAGCTGCACACGGCTCGGGGAATCTTCTAGTAGTACGGCCTCGACTCAGCTTCGGACAGAACGGATCTTCGCCCCCTTGTCGCCACGAAGGTGGACCTCGGATGCTCTTTGTTTGGAGTGCCTGGGAAAGAAAACGGTCAAATGAGTCGGCGTCCTGGTATTCCGCTTAGGCGAAGGACAATGACGACCCAAGATGCAACAAAACATCATCGACCGAAGTCTTTATATTGATCTTTGATAGACGATGGCACAAAGAAAATTGATTTCCAAGATACTTAACAGCAAGCCAGACAAACACCCCATAGACAGGGATAGTAACCCTGGAGCTAAGGGACAAAAAGGGACGGACATACACCCTAGCTATGTCTATCCTTAACCAGCTCGCCTCGCCTGCCTCCTTGCTTTAACAGCACTCTATAGACCTTTGCATCGCTTATCACCTGGGCAAAAAAGGCTGAGTCACTGAGCTGCGGCCACAAGCACAGCGTCTGCTATATCGCACAGCAGATAAACTGCGCATGCTCAGAAGGTGTTCCACAGCCCGGCAGACAAATATGGAAGCGCGCAGAAGGCGATCTTTTGCAAAGGTCTACGTATACTCCATTTCATTTTAAGTCCGACCGCGTCGCATATATCCGATCGCCTGGACCCCCAACGCGGCGAGGGAAAAAGAAAGAGGGAGAGGAGGGCACCTTAGCAACGACAGGCGCCCATAGCAACGGCGCTCACGCCGGATTGGCTGACTCATAGAGATAGACGCTGCCGCTGTCAACATGGGCAGCGGTTACAACGAGCTTCCGAAGTGGTAACGTAGTTTAGTGGTAAGGTGTCTGCCTCGTACGCAGCGGACCCCGGTTCGATCCACTGTGTGAGATTACTTTTTTATTTTTTTCTTGAACATTTCATTTTGCGAGTCATTTGGCGATATTTACGACATTTCTTTTTTTACAAATAACAGTGAAAAAAGAAAAAAAAACGAATGTTGTCGACGAAATTTTGTTGAACACAATGGTATGGGACTCTCTTTCCGGAGGTGCATGGGGGACAGCGGGGCTTGGGTTGCTGGCTGGACGCCGCGAAGTTCTCATAGTTCTGTAATGAGCAGCCGCAGACATTTGCCGCAAACCGGCGTACACGCAGTCGGGGGGCTGGTTTCACACGCTCCTCAGTGATACAGTAGGCGCCACCCGAATCCGGAAATCAAAGACCCCGCGCGTTGCCGAGTAGCCAATAATAATTGGGGTGTGTGAATATTTAGACAGAATGTAGTTGGTCAGGCATTTCACAGTTGCGACGAATCACTCACTGTAAATGAGCAATTTAGCCAGTGCAGTGCAACCGCTTGCCTGGGGTCTTTAACGTGCCCCACGCAGTAGTTGTACACGACGGCACGCCGGTACGATGCTCATCGAGGTCGAAGCGGGCAGGGGTGGGGATAGAACCCAGGATTCCTGGGTTCTGCAGCCAGAGCTTTCGCTCCACGTCCTCCGAGCTGATGTACGCTAGCCCACTCGGCCACCAATCCCCGCCAAGCGGCCAATCCGGCGTAAGCGCCGTTGCTAGGGTGTGCTCCTCTCCCTCTTTTTTTTCCCTCACCAGGTTGGGGGTTTAGGTGATCGCGACCGCGTTCGACGCTACGAGCCCGTAGAGCCAGTCAAGCAGCGCCAAAAGTGCTTCGTCACGGCGCTTACTGTTTGTGATCTTTCTGGGTGTGCCATCGGCGTCTAAACCAACCAGGCGCTGAAAAAAGCGCGGGCTCGCGGTTTATTCTCTGTGCGTGACTAGTTTCATCGGTGTTATGTAAACCCACAAAAACGACGAGCGCCGTGATGATGCAGTTTTTTGGCGCTGTTGATTGACTCCGTCGGATCATAGAATTGGCTGCGGTCGGACTTCAACGAAACGGAGTATGGGAGCCGGCCATTTTCTAGGGTCAGTACACTTACGAGACATCCTCTTGCCCCGCATGCCGAAGAAGCCCGAGCCCCGTTTTCCCTGGAGCACGGCTCGGCGCAGCTGGGCGATGAAGGAGTCCACGCTGGCCGGGGCCAAGAGCCGCTTTCCGCGCATGGCGTGGAAGGCCCTCTTGTCGGCCTCGTCCCAGTCCAGGGAAGGGTCGTCCTTCTTGCCTCGCATGGCGTGGAAGGCGCGCTTCTCGTCGTCGGCTGCCGCCGCGATCTCCAGGTCGTCGCCGCCGTCCAAGCCGCCGTCCCAGCCCAACTTTTCAACCAGCGAAACTTCTCCCACCTCGGGCGACTGCAGCTCGTTGCCGACCTCCGAACTCTGCGAGGGCACGCGGAGAAAAAAAATGGTTTTAACCGCACGCACCCTCTTCGGCTGGTGGCAGTCCAGAATCTGGACGAGGAAGAAGAAGGGATGCGTTTCAAATCTTGTACCTTACAAAAACAACAACAACAACAACCTTGCAGCTACATGTTTGACTTCATCAGATGCTGCTGTGAGCAATGGTTTCTCATACATCTTTGCTTCGGGATCATATGCGCCTAACATATCGAGGTGAAGGTCCATCAGCGTGCCTTGCTGTTACCAATGCCAGTGGGTTTAATACAAAAGGGGGTTTAATATGTGGTATAAACGTTTTGTTTTAACGGGTGATGTCTTTAATCTCAACTTTGAAATGCGAATTATTTTTGAGGTTCTATTTTCAAAGAACACATTTTTATAATGTTGGTGTTTGCCGCTTTTTGTTATGAAAATAGAATAATATTATGTAAGCAAGTGCAAGTAACCATAAGAGCACAAGCAATAAAGCTTTGAGTGCACTTTGATGGAGGAAGCAATCATTTGCGCCAAAAGTCTGAATGAATCATGTTCAGTGAGGACACCGATTATCAGCTTATGTTACAGTGTTGCCTATGTACTATCGATTACGAGTGAAATGCGAACAGTGGAGCACGTGGTTTACGACACATGCTGCGCTACCTAGAGGCAACTAAAAACTGATAAAAAATACAGGGTGGAAAAAGGGGCTGCATGGGTGAGCGCTAACTCCGCTGTGCTGATGGACCCTCGTTTCCCCTCTTTTCACTCCGCAGTTTTATCAGTTCCTAGTTGCCTTAAGCTTGCGTAGCAGGTACCGAAGACCACGCTCTCCGCTGTTCGCATTTCATTCGTACCCAATAGTACGGACATTATAGTGCAGTCAGATAAACAGAATCTTCTTCAGCAGGGCTGAAGGTCTTTCCTTTTCTTGTTTTGAAATCTTCAACAAATAAGCGTCTTAAGCGATTTTCAAGAAAAAAGATAATAAAACAAAAATGAGCGTGAAAGCTGTGTTAACAAGAACTCATTGAAGATTTACTTTCTGGCAGCTATTGGGCGACGAGATAGTCCCCTTTCGGTTCTTTTATAATGCAAATTCCAACACTGTCGACTGCCCTGATTTCGATTTTAAGTTTCGATGACAAACGCGACCAAGGCTCATGGTCAAGATCAACAAACGAAATGTCAAGGTGAAAGACACGGAGTGCACGTGAATATATTGGAAGCGGAATGTCTTTTTTTTTAAATCTATTCCCTTAGTGCCAAATGTGAAGATCATCGAGCTCACCGCAGAGGGCTCTGAGTGTCGTTCTGGAACTTGTACACGTGCCACCGATCTTCAACAATAACTGATTTAAACATAATAAAAATGTAAATCCATATGTGTTGACAGTTTACACAAATATTCTCGGAGGCAGGTGGGCGATTTTACTTTTTTGTTTTGTTCGTGCAGCGCGGTGGGGGAATGAGAAAGTTCAACAAAAAGGGGGACCTTAAGAGGCAGCCTTCACGAATCACAACATCAAGCAGAAAAGGCGAAGCCATAAAAGCTTTTCCAGTACTTGGCAGACTCGGTGTTGGAGTGGTTCAGGATCCCGGAATAGAAAGGAACATTTTATTCAGGTTCTGGGCGTTTACCTGGCGGTTTACCTTCGACGGTTTTTGACCTTGCCTCGCGCGTATGGACATCGTGTTACCGTTTGCGTCAACGCTGAGTTTTCAATTTCGCCGCTCAAAAACAAAACAACAAAACGAGGCACATTATGAGGGTTTTTTTGAACTTCAGAGAAGAATGGCCGATTATTTCTTCACCTTTGTTACAAGCCGAAATGAATCTTAGTGAATCGCGCCGTACATCTTAGAAGAATGTACGGTGCGAACCTCAGGCAACATTACAAACAACGAAAAGGAAGCCTCCTGAATAGACAAAAAGAAGAATCTTAAGAATCCTTCATGGATGAAGGGTGGTGCCCTACCTCGACGGGTTTACACATCGCCTAAAAAGGTCGCTGGCCGGCAAGGAGTTCATGTGATCTGCTCAGCTCCCAACAAAGCCCATGCCGTGTGCCGTAGGCTGAACAGTGAGGCCGAAAACAACGAAATGAACACTTGCGGTACCGCACAAAGGACACCTCACGCCCCATGTAAAAAGGAAGTCGTATACAGTATTCTATTGTCATGTGGAAAATGTTACATAGGACAAACTGTCAGAAGTATTAAAGACCGCGCCATGGAACATGCAGCTTCAGTAAATATACTAGCAGCAGCAGGCCATCTTCCGGTGTGCTGTCGAGTGTGCCAATGTGCTCCCGATTTCCACCATATCAACACCGTAGCAAGAAACTGTAAACAGCTCGGAAGAAAAATTCTGGAGGCCTTGGCCATTGACGTGAACAAGGAAGAATGCGAGAGCGAGGCTTCTGTCGCGCTACAACCCAAAGAAAACATGTACCTGCGGGGAGCGCCCCATGCAGGAAAGAAAATTCAAAGAATAAAAATGAAAACACACGATCCGGGAGGCCAACGAAGAAGAAGGTACCTCCTGAATATAGAAATTTTCGTATCTCGCAACTGAGGGGTGTGGATGAAGAAGATATCTATTTTCAGTAAATGGTCGCTAGACCAGCAGTTAGCGTGTTCCCTTTTCTCTTCCTTTCTACCTCTCTCCTTTGTGTATCTTCCTACATTCAGCTGGCATCTTTCGGAAGCGTAAATTATTTACTATCTTAGCTACAGGCAGTCACAATTGAATGAATCATCGGACGCGGAGTCTTTGGCTAATGTGCCTTAGGAACTAAAGAAACAACGTCCCATAAGAGCAGACAGCTTAAGAAATGCCAGGCGCGGCTTAATATATTCGCGCTTCTCACTCCCTGATTGTTTCTCGGCGTTCTTGTCAGCGAATACTGCCATATCATTGGCTGTGGAGCACTAATGATATGTTCGGGACGAACCAGGTTCTGCCTTTTTAAGCTGTCAGTGAGTTTGAAAGAAACGTTTCAACGCAATCTCTCAAGCTAAATAAAGTCATTAGTTATTGATTTTAATCGTATACCCTGTGATAATACAAACGTAAGTGGATGGCAACTTTATCTAGGGACAGCCATATATGTCTACTTGTGCAAAAAAGATGCTCGTAATCTCATAAAACTTTACAAAGCCTGACCTCTTCCGACTCATCGCATCACAAACAAAAAAATCGTGTCGTGCCGGCGTACTGGTAATGGTCCATTCAGATGACGGATACTTATCTGCGGAGAAAATTGAGAACGCTATACACAAAAGCTGCATGGAGAAAAAACTGCGAGAAAAAAACTGCAGCGTAGAAACTCCGAGCAGGCATCGGCAAGATGCCGTCGCGTGTAGATGACTACACACTTTTCAAATGTCTATCGAGCAACTTTGACAGTCGCCATTTTTCGGGCACGAAGCGTGTGACTGGTTTTGAGTCCTCGCCGAACGGTGACGCGACCCTCGGCCCAATACGTGCTCACCGAACGTGTCCAAACAAAGGCGGACTCGGATAATTAGCGCAGCAGCTCCTAGATGGCGCGCACTTTTGAAAAAGGTCTATCGGCGAAGTCGCTACATTCTGTTTACGTGGTCTTAGCTTCATCCAAAGAACTTAGCTGTGGCTTATCGACCAGAAGGCAAGTTAAGAAGGCTGGGAGTCAGTTCCGGGAATGATCTACGGAATATAGCTCTGGTGACTGGTAACTGCGTGGTTTCATGTAAAAGAAATTCACTCACACACACGCGCACACGCACACGCACACACACACACACACACACATATATATATATATATATATATATGTGTCTGCGCGCATATGTGTGTGTGTGTGTGTGTGTGTGTCTGTGTACAGTAATTCAGTTTGTCATTCTGAAGACACTTTCGTCCCCAAATATATATATATTTTAAACATCTGCGAATATTTACCGTCACCTTTGTGGTAAACTACAGGCTTGAACTTTTGCGATATCAGGTTCCGCCGCTTAGCAAAAACTGATACCACGGTAAATTTAGGATCGTTGCTCCCGGTGTCATCTCGATTCGGCTGAGGTGTCCATTCGGCCGACGGGTCAATTTGGCTTAAAGTTTCGATTCGGCTGGACGCTCCAATTCAGCTGGATACCCAGTTCGGCTTAAAGTTTCAATTCGGCTAAACACTTCAATTCGGCTGAATACCCAGTTCGGCTGGATGTTTCAATTGGGCTGGACGCTCCAATTCGGCTGGGTACGCAGTTGGGCTGGATGTTTCAATTCGGCTCGACGTTCTCAATTTGGCTTAATTCTCGGTTCAGCTGAAGCACCTCAATCTGGCAATGGCTGGCTTGTGTAGTCCTCATTCGCCTTGGCAGACTAAAGTTTCAAATCATTACATTCCTGCAAGCTAGTCGAACTGCCCGTGTTCATTTACCATTTGTGTTTGTGTTGTTTCTCCTGAGCTGCTGTGCACACACCAAGTTTATGTTTTAAAGTGAAATAAATGCGTTATTACCTTTCCTACAGACTGATTCACAAACGTCCGAGCTTCACTTCTTTCAGTGTTGACCAAAATCCGCATCAAAAAGAGGAAGTCCCAGCAGTTCCACCTGTACAACAACTGAGGTGGAGAAAACAGATACAACTTGCGGTCGCATGACAAAGCAGTATAGTAAGGTTTCTATTCGATTCGTTATCTTTAATGGGGCCAAAGAGGCAGATCATTTTACAAAAGTCTCAATAAAGAGGTATCATAACCAAAGAAAGTATGCAAAGTCATGATTATGTCCGTGTTTTGGACACTCTTGATCTTTCGCCTCTTCAGAAGAAACAACTACTTTGAGACATAGAGTTCTTATATGAATTGCTTTATGCTGTTTTTGATTCCTCCCTGTTATAGAGTAGAACCTCAGTTCATGTTCTCCAGCAACAAAATAGATCTCAGGATTTTGTTTTTACCCTTCTAACCTGGATTCTAGTCATTTGTCGACACGAATGCAACTCATATGTGACAAGTTTTTTTCCCAGACGTGGACCTTTTTACTACTTTTGTACATTTTAACAACAATGTAATACCGGAGCTCACTTCGTAGCATGTAAATATTTAAGGTTTTTTGTCTTTCACTTCGTGCAAGGCCTTACCAGCTGTTTGGAGCACAATAAAAGACATTCGTTGATTTATCTCCAAAGTCGGTAAAATAATTAACGTATCTTCTCACAGACGTTGACTATGGCATGAGCACCTAACAGTCATCACCATCGTTTACCCAACCTTGATGATCTTACAGACCTCTTCTGCGAAGCACGGAACTAATTTTTTCTTCTTTTTGGAATAAGCATTTGAAGCAAGTCTGATTTAGCCAGTGCGCTGTTGAATAAAGTATGGAATTCCCTACGGGAACCAGCTGTTGCTGAAAGTCACCAAGCGTGACAAAAGGCCTCGCCTTCAGCCGAGACTTGTGCTTGCAAAAGAAGGCCACTAGCTCCTCTGTTCAACTAACAATGTACCCATGGCTGGATAAACGCAGTTTAGATGAAGAAGGACAACTAATTTTGCAATTGGAAATAATATTAAGGGAGAAATTGCATACTCTCTTTGGGTATGATCCCTCTTTTATTGTGACTTTTGTGCAATGATGTGCCTCTCGGCCCCATAAAAATAACCAATCAAAAGGAAACCTTACTATACTGCTTTGTCATGCGATCGACCGACGGTTGTATCTGTTCTCTCCACCTCAGTTGTTGGACAAGTGGGACTCCTGGGACTTCCTGTATTTGATGCGGATGGTGGTCAACACTGAAAGAAGCAAAGCTCGGACGCTCGTAAATCAGTCTGTGGGCAAGGTAATAAACCATTTCACTTTGAATTATGGACTTGGTGTGTGCACAGAAGCTCAAGAAGACACAACACAAACACAAATGGTAAATGAACACGGGCAGTTCGACTAGCTTCCAGAAATGTAATGATTTGAAACTTTAGTCTGCCAAGGCAAATGAGGACTACACAAGCCAGCCATTGCCAGATTGAGGTGCTTCAGGTGAATCCAGAATTAAGCCAAATTAAGAACTTTGAGCCGAATTGAAACATCCAGCCGAACTGGGTACCTAGCCTAATTGGAGCGTCCAGCCGAATTGAAACATCCAGCCGAACTGCGTAAGCAGCCGAATTGAAGCGTCCAGCCGAATTGAAACCTTAAGCCGAAGTGGGTATCCAGCCGAATCGAAACTTTAAGCCGAATTGACCCGTCGGCCGAATGGACACTTCAGCCGGATTGGTACGTAACCTGCTTGTTGCTCCCTTGGTCGGGGGTGAAAAGACTAAATAAAGTGCATAAATGCAGATTTTTTTAAATTTTGGGTCACTTTATACATCACGCGTGATTCAACGTGTGTTAACGTAACTGAACCATATCTTTTAGGTAAATGGTCAGCTAGAACGATAGGGACAAAACACAGACAGGGAGAAACAGAGACATACACACCGCTGACTATCAACTAAGACTTTATATTTCTTCTTCATCACTTTGACCCAAAGATTCACCCTTAAAGTAATGCCAATGAATCACCCTATATCCTTACATTACACTAATAAATTAAAATACTAAATAAAATAATTAATTACATTAAATTACTAAATTTGGTCACTAACACCTCCCTGATCCAACCCACAGACCACCCCCGACACATATTCCTCTTATTCCCTTTCACGGGGCGGTGCCACACTGCAAAAACTGTCTTTCTTTCTTGCTGACCGTGATGGAGGGCATGCTCACGCAGTCATCGCCGGTTTGCTCAATGGAGCCCAAATCTCACGCGCGGCACTCTGTGTCTATGGAGACGCTGCGAAACTTGGGCAAGTTTCAGCAGCGTCTCATTATTAAAAGACACAGAAGTGCCTTTGCGCGTGAGATTCTCGAGGCCCTGGCCATTGAGCAAACCGGCGATGACTGCGTGAGCATGCCCTCCATCACGGTCAGCAAGAAAGAAAGACAGTTTTTGCAGTGTGGCACCGCCCCGTGAAAGGGAATAAGAGGAATATGTGTCGGGGGTGGTCTGTGGGTTGGATCAGGGAGGTGTTAGTGACCAAATTTAGTAATTTAATGTAATTAATTATTTTATTTAGTATTTTAATTTATTAGTGTAATGTAAGGATATAGGGTGATTCATTGGCATTACTTTAAGGGTGAATCTTTGGGTCAAAGTGATGAAGAAGAAATATAAAGTCTTAGTTGATAGTCAGCGGTGTGTATGTCTCTGTTTCTCCCTGTCTGTGTTTTGTCCCTATCGTTCTAGCTGACTATTTACCTAAAATTATGTACCAACTAGCTCAACTTCAGCCTGTTATTCTGAACCATATCATTGAACACGTTTATTGCGAACGTCATTCGACTCACCTGAAACGAGGCAGTTCTGACTGAGCTTAGCGTGAGCAGCAGGACCAGGGACCACAGAGCCACAACTTTCATCTCCGGATGATCCATTCTGCGCATGAACGAGGGTAATACGCATTATAGTATTCCGTCAGTGCTTATCTCTGGACGAATGCAGTGCATACAGAATTGAACTCTAAGAAAAGAAAGGTCATTGAGTTCACTTGTGTGCACAACAACGAAGATGGTCCATCACGGGAGTAAAACAGAAGGATCCTAGCAAATGACGCAGCTCAGAATATGATTTTAAACATGCAACATGCGCAGGAACAGCGTTTAACGTTATGCATATTGATCCTGTAGATGTGACTTTTTTTGTCTCGAGTCTAATCGTATTCTGAGCTTGGTGATTCGCTGGGATTATTCCATATCTCTTCATAATTGACTGCCTCTATGTTCCGGAGAAGAGGGCAACTAAGACGCTTTTTGATACGATAGTATTGTTGGACCACCTTCGATTATCTATTTCGGAAATATTTGATAAGAAATCCTTGTAGATACCGAGAAGTAAACACACTTTACCAACATTCTTTTTTTTTAATTGGGCGCAAATTGCTTTTAGCAGTTTGAGTAAAAAAAAATAAATATATTGTGTTCTTTCGCAAAACAACGGCGTCATTCAATAGAGTTATCCCAGTTGAGAAACGTGCTCAGTCATTATATTACGAGCAATTATTTTTAGTCAGAACAGAGTGTGGCATAGAGAGACCATGGCTTGTACACCTTAACCAACGAAGGTTACTTTCCAAGTCATATACCTATATACGGCTATACAAAGAAAGACCTGAATTTCTCTAAATTATTTTATTTTCGACAATTTTCATTTTTTTTGTATAGCGCGGAGGAACGTTTTTTTAAGAGAGTAGAAGATCAACCAGATTGGCATATTACCGCACACCGGGCGTTTTAGTTGTACACGAAAACATTTTCAAAGCATTTGAATATTCAAAGGTTCCCGCTCAGCGCTGTAATATACCATAATATCTCCACACAAGGCGTCTGATTGCAGATTCGTCCTTTTAGTGGATAATTCATTTAATTGATAATGATCTAAATCTGAGTCAGTGTCCGCACCATAAATTTGTAACTTTCTATCACACCTGTGTCTAGAACCATCTCATGAGCCTTCAGTTCCTATCTAGCGTAAAAAACCTCAAAAACACAGAAATTGTTTTTCTTGAAGATTGTAAGAGTCAATATCACATAGGTGAAAAATTTACGACTTCTAAATAGCCCCCACGCCCACAAGGCACACCAATCGGTTAAAAGAAACAAAACTTGAAGGTCAAAATTTCGTAACAGCTTGAAGATTGTAAGAGTCAATATTACACAGGTGAAAAATTAACGGCTTCTAAATAGCCCCCACGCCCACAAGGCACATTTAATCGGTTAAAAGAAACAAAAACTCGAAGGTCAAAATTTCGTAACAGTCCTAATTTTCTGACCCGGTTGTTTTCCTACATATTAAATTAGGTCACCGTTAATCCCCTTTCTTCCGATTTTCATGATTATGTTTCTGGTCATGCGCCTCAAGCATAATAACACAAGCCCACGTGCACTTTCCGAGCAACAGAACTTACTAGGAGACTCTAAAACAAAATTGAATTTCTCCCTCGAGCGAGTATTCGTAACAAAGGCGGACTCAGCGAATTGATTATTAAACACTCGCTTAAATTTGAAGAACGTGCTTACTTTGTATGCTTTTTATTGCTGATATAAAGTTGCTTAGAATAAGAATTTCATTAACGCTTTCGGTTGTTCTACGACCGACAGTGCCAGAACCGGCGTTGCAGCCTCTCCGGTCGTAAGCAGGACTTCGCAAGTGTGTGAACTGGCCATTTTGGTGCAACGTAGAGTAGGTACTCGAAAGTAAGGGCTCTCCTCTCATGCCACTGTTTAACGTCGTTTGATGTTCGAGCTTCAAATAATGCGAAAAGTGCACTTCATACAAAGCCCTGAACAACACTTCGATTCAGTAAAAACTCCGATTAACCGGCTCGAAGGCGCCCGTTCTTTCGCTCTGCCATTGTACTCAGACTGGCGGCATTTTCGGAAAGTCTTTTGCGGCGGTCACTCCTAGACTAAAGTCAACACCTTCTACGAGTTTGAGGCCGCCAGTGTGCGTAATGCAGTTTATTTATGCTTTCAAAACTTCCCTCTCCTTTAGACATCCAGTTCTCATTTCATCGCTTCTACCAAACAGCTAATCGCATCGTTACTGCGAAAAGCTTCTTACATACTTTTTTTTTTCACACTGGATAGCTTTTGGGCGCTCTTATCTTCTCGTTGTTTCACAATCTTTACAAAGGTTTAGAAAGTGGTTCCTATAAAAAAGCTCGCTAATATCTGACAGTACTAATATAATACGACGTGCAAGCATTTTTTTTATTGTCATTAGTACACTACCAGCTAAAGCTGAATTTTTAACATACCCAAAATTGATGCGATGCTGCTCTACATGAGATTGAGTTAAGCTTTTTATGGTATTATATTCCAGAAATATATTAGTATTTTCTTGTATTGTCAAATTGAATGTCTTACATAATTATTTTCTCTCTTAAGAACATTGCGATTAACAGAAAAGGTATATAACAATAATGCGCAGTAAGGCATACTACTCCTAAACTCAAAAAGAAGTTATCAAATGTTTTAGTTTTCGAGATGACTAAATAGGCGTTACTATCAAGTAATAGTTCTTTTACAGTTGGACGTAATACTTAATGGTGTTCCTCAGTAACAGCACCCTACTCCGTGCACGGATTCTAATAAGAATATTACGTGCCCAAAGAAATCAAATTACATTTCGTCGGACCAAAAATATAAGTTTAGAAATGTTAAATAATTTACGAAAAGTATCCTGTTGTATGGTGTATCTGTGGTGTGAAACCGTGAAAGCCGTAAGTTATTCCAAAAGTTCAGTGCGAGAAAACAAACATTATTTCTGAAGATTCGAAGCTTTGTGTCGGTAAGCTCATTTCTTATTTACAACTTTTGATTCAGGTAGGTTCCTCCTTTGATATACTCGCATCATATAGCACGTGAGACCTGGTGTCACGTTTGTACTAAATTGCTACGTTGTACTTCGCGAAGCCAATGTGGTGGTCTGGCTCGATACATTGGGTCCATCAGTGGTGTAAAAACATTATCCAGACTAAAAAGATAAATGTAATACTTTTTAGCGCACGAAACACAGCAACTCCACCAGCTCGAAACCATTGAAGCCTGATAGGACCTCATTTATCTTCAATCTTTTATAATTCTTAGGTCTTACACGGCCAGTATAAAACAAGATAAAAAAGTATATTCACAAAAACTATTTTCTAAGGAGTTTTTTGTTGTTGTTTGTTAACGTGCGTTTGCGGCGACTGTACATGTATCACTGGAGTTAGGAAATATTTGGGAAAGGGGCGCGGGATGTATTGAACACGTTGTTCGGAGATTTCCTTTCTAATCTGTTTGCAACAGATGAAACATTATAGCAGGTCTAATACCAAACGCTAAATATGCTTCAAAATGCGCGTACATTTCAAATTTAACATTGCAGAAAACGACCCGTTCATTCAAGTTCGTATGGTGCCAGGAGTATAGAACACTTCGAAAGGTAGAGACCGCGGGGAGGGAAAGGGGGAGGGGGGGGCTACAGATCTCTTGTTTCTTTTCTCTTCTACAAACAACTCCCCCCCCCCCTCCCCCCCCTTTTCAACATGTAAATATGAATAAAAGAATGCAAGCAATTCATACTGATATGTTCGCTAACGCGAGAGCGAAGCTTCATCCGGCTTGAGCGTGCAGTCCAGTTCCACGTCCGCAGAAACTTGCTAACTTCGTCTAAACATGGCGCTGAACGATCCTCTCCGCTACTCTTTAAGTATTTCTATTTTGTTTAATATGTTTCGTAGGTCACTTTCCAAATTACCTGCTCCGCTAGACACTCAATACTATATACACGAGGGAGCCTCGATCTCTGTATCTTCCTGAAGGATATGGCATATCTAAACAAGCGTCAAGCTGCGGCTTTCTTTTTTTTTTTGTTCATTCATTTGGGTAAAAAGACGATCTGAAATGCGCATCTTCCTATGACGGTTCAACCCCAAATGAAATGAAGTTAGAGGACGTTAGTGCGTCGTAAGCAAGAATCCCGGTCCACATGTATCAGCGTAGCTATACAGACGTACATATACACGCAATTGAATCAAATTTGACCGTACATATGGCGTTGTTGTCCCTGCTCTGTCTATACACGAGTCAGCAGCGCCGCCTCTCTTGTCGCGAGAGAAAACTCGGCACTGCGAAACAGCAAGAAAGAGCGAAGTAGCTTAAGGATTGACTTTCTGATGTTGCGGCACGAAAATAGATGGCAGCTCTGTCCGGACCCCACTCAAGCCACTTGACCGCTTTATCAGGACTGCATGGTGCTTCGTTTAAACCCACTGTACGCACTGACGGCTTACGAAAGGCGAAACGTGCGTAATACTTTCGCGTCTTTTTTTATTTTTTGCTTTGTGAATGTTTTTTTTTGTTCGTGTGTGTTTTTTATATCGAATTCTCATTGGTTGCGGAGTGACATAAGTTTCCTGAGACTCGCCACACCCTTTTCGTTAATTTTTTGCTCTCAAGATTAAAAAAAAAGAATACCAATGTAATTGACATCTTAAGAAACGCAGTGCGTGGTATTATGTTTGAAAATGTGGTTGCGCTTGTGGACACGGACAAGAGGGTAGAACAGACAACGCAATGTACTATTGTATTGTCTGCTTTTTCCGACCTTGTCCGTGTCAACAGGTGCAAACCATGTTTTCAATGATTCAGCACCAACTCGCCCAACAGTCGGTGTGGTATATTATGTTCACCGTTATGATATCGCGTTATGATATCACAAACGCGATATAACAATTTTGTAATATCGCTGTCTCTATAGGTATTAATTTAACGACAATTTTGCTGGTCTAGATGGACAATTCAATATTGTAATATTTTAATGTCTATAGACACTATTTAAATTTTATGAATCGATACTTGATCTTCTAGTGCACATTTTGTAGGATTTGAAATTGTAATATCAGTCGTACTTGGGATTCATATATCAATATTTTGGCAGGTTAATATTTATATTTTGAGAAATATCAATACAGTATTTTTAGTTCAATCAAGGCTTTGGGCCCTTGAAATCCAAGGCCAAAAATAAACGCTATGATTGAATAGTGCTCACATCAGGGCTGTTCTTTTTTCATATGACGCCAAGTTAAGTGCAGTGTAAAATCGGCAGAAATGGAGAAATAAATGAATAAAAATCGACACCCTTTTCATTTCATCCTCCTTATATAAAAATAACCAAATATGTGTGTTTTAATACTCATAGTCATGACATTGGCATAGGCGTGGGATCGTGAAACTTGTAAGCAGGTACTGCAAAAACCAAAAACGCTCGCAAAAAAAAAAAACCAGTCAACAACGTACATTGGAAATAAAAATACTGATACTAAAAACCTAAAGACAAAATATGAAATCCACTGATCCTATAGAGTTCCACAGGTTGTAGGCAGAGAGTTCGTCTCAGGATCGCCCGTCCAGACGTCGAGGCCTGTTTGTTTGGATGTCCACGCTGGCGCGCTGCACGATCTCACGGACGCTGCTGTGTGTGCTCTGTAAGGAAGGCCCCGAGGTTCCTTTCCATTCGTCATATTTCCAGACCCGTGGCTCGCTTCAGTTTGGATCTTCGATCGAGG
Organism: Ixodes ricinus; assembly: GCA_037355805.1. NCBI lineage: Eukaryota > Metazoa > Arthropoda > Arachnida > Ixodida > Ixodidae > Ixodes > Ixodes ricinus. Next base: position 13,155 of record JAZHYW010028948.1, on the reverse strand, counting down.
GGAAGCAATTTTGGAAAGCAGGAAAACGCGTGTTTGTAGTAGGCCCGAATGCAAGCCCCCAGAATCGACCCTGCTGTGGCGAACGGAAGCAGGCGGATGATTGGAGGTCCACTCACGAAGGTGGGCATCCGAAGTGGAGCTACGCCCAAGCTTTTGGCACCGCGTACGGCGTTTGTTCTGTCAGGAAGTTCGAATACGAATCCAACTTGTTGGAGGCCTCGTTATTTATATTGACTTGTAAATTCAATGACTCCGCAAGTAAATATAAAGAAAAGTTTGTTTTCGCCACATATACAAGGTGATACACCTACTCACTTGCTCACTTTTCATTTTCCTTTCCTGTTTCATTTGTACAGTCAAAAAGTGATAGGGGGTTTGAAATGCATAGAGGTTAGCGTGAGCGCATGATTCTAGTGGACTCGGGGAAGGGGATAGGGAGGAAAAAATTGGGATCATGAAATGAGACGAGGAAGAGAATAAAGACAAGTATGAGGTAATAAGAGTGACATTATCTCAAACTTTAGAGGGTCCGTGCCAGTCCCGTGTCTCGCAAAAAGCAGTATCGTCGGCTCTGAGGCAAAGCGTCCGAAAACAAATCCTTAATTGGCGGGTTTGATCAATACCACCTAGAACACAATGCAGCACGTTTCCGCCTCTAAACGTCAGCACTATAAGATCCTTTCAGTGCCCCCTAGGTATCCAGGATGAGCATGCACCATCGTCTGCTACATCGTCTGCGGCATCGTCTGCTCCATCGCCTGCTTCAGTGGTCGTGCTTAGTGCCACTAAATAAGCTACACTTCAGAGCAACAACACTTGGCCATATTGTGGCTTAAAATCATAGTGGCCAGTTACCCGAAGCTTTATCTGAAATCACAAGAAACACTTTTCCGTCCTCCACAAATGTTTAAACAGTTGGCGACAAAGCAAAGCAATATTATATGAGCTTCCTAACACCGAATCTTATGCTGAGAAAGTCACAGTTTTCGATTCATGACGATCGGCAGTTGCGTCTGCTCTGCACAAGCCCCAAAATGGCGGCGCCCACAACAACGTCGGGGAACGGAGTGCCGATACTCTAGGCGCAGCTCATTTAGTGGCTCTAGTCGTGCTCAGGGGAGCTCACATAAATAGGCTGCTAAGACGGGCAATCTTGATGGTGTCCCATGCACGTTTCAGATGAACTGTGGTAGCTCGCAATCAACTCGCGCTCAGGAGTCGCGCAGGCAGCTATTGGCGACGTGCGCGACCGAAAGCGTCGCTGTGGTCGGGCTGCCACGATTGGCCGAACGCTGACTATGACGTCAGAAAAGGGTTTATCATGGACGGAAATAAGAGGAATGAAAGAACATTATTTTTGACGGTGTTGGCAGTGTTCCTTTGAGAGCGCAAGGATTTCAAGCTTCCACCATGCTATTTACAAACACCATCGAACTTGTTGTTCGCAAGGTAATGACGTCACAAGGGGGAACCATAGGAGAGCGCCACCAATAGACCATTTGCTGTCTTACCCAAGCATCAAGGAGTAATGCAGGGATTGGTGTTCCACGCGCCGCACGTGCTGGCCTCAGCAGTAGTAACTTTTCCAGAGCAAAAACCTAAAACAAATGGCATCTTGCACGCGCGTTCGTCAACGCTTTCTTTTGGTCTATTTACTTCGAATCTTTTATGTACAGGAAAGGCGTGCGCGTGTGGCGCGTGGAACACCAATCCCTGCATTCTCCTTGATGCTTGGGTAAGACAGCAAATGGTCTATACATCTCGCCGTTAATGGCCGCCAGTGAATGCGGCGTAGTTGTGACGTGGCCCCTACTCTGGTCAAGCTTCGCGGTGTTTCCCGCTTGGGGCGGGTCAGGGATCTACTAAAGATGACGTGATGCGTCAGACCTTGTCTTCGAGGTGGTATTGGTTTGATATCCGGTCGAGGTGCCCGTAATTTTACGGAAGCTAATTGCGAAGAATGCGCGGTGTAACAAAGATTTCGGATGAACATAAAGAAAGAAAAAATCGCTGGATGGTCAAAATCAATCGGCAGTCCTTCGCTAAGGCCTGCCAGATTCTCTTCGTTGAATTGGCACGTATTAAATAAACTCACATTTTTAAATTCGATAGCATTTCTATGGACAGCCTTCTGGCACGCATGCATATGTAGGTTCTAAGTGTCTTATCATGATGTTTGCATTCTGAGTTGTTAGCCTGTTCCTATACCCAAAAGAAGAGAGTGAGAGGAGGGGGGGAGGGGCAAGCCATTTTCGGGATGTCGTGAAATACTCTTTTATCTCCGGGGAGCCTAAACTCAATTTAATTTCATATTTTATGGCCCAGCGTTTCTATTGAGATGATTTTATTGAATCTCCAGTCCGCCGCCCTTTTTTGCCCCTGTGTGTTGGCAAATTATAAAAACACAACGGCTAAAAACGCCGACGCGGAATTTAGAAATGATCCTATATTTCCTTTCCAACTTATAATGAAATCAGTACTGACGCTATTATTCTTAAAGTTAAGCGAGTAATTTCGCCAGCTTAATCTAATTCTGAAGAGTTCTTTCTTTTTTTTTTTTGCGTTTGAGAGGCGAGCCGATCTTAAAACGTTCACAGCATATGGCCGAAAAAATAAAGCAAATGGCGTGAATTGTAGTAAAGTTACTAATTTTTCTTTTGAATCCATAGGCCTGAGAACGGTATGTTAATAATTTATCTGCCTGACGCACACACGCGCATACCATTCCATAATCCCGTACCATAAAGTCAAGACACGTAGCTATTAAAAAGAACAAGTTAGGCTTCCTTTCCCTTACGTGTCTGTGCCTGAACACTATGCGTGGAATTGCTATGTTCCATTTACCTACACCTCCTGTACCAACTGCATCAGGAGCATACCATCGTATAAAATTTACGAGAACAGCCTGTCTTAAAAGACACGCGGGAAGTATATTATTCTGCACTTTCCTGCACAGCGTTACATTTTCTGCATCGTCGTAAGCTGGTACGAGTAACTCGAACAAATCAGGTGTACCACAAATTGACTGATAGAACAAGTGCAGTGGCGTTTTCTTAACTCTGAAATACTCATCCTTCCAGGCGCTCATTGCCTATGCGCCAAGAACCTGAGGGTCATGAAAAGACGAAAGAGCGCGCGGGGATACCAGAGTGCCGAGCTCTGATTGGACTGATTAGTGGGTAGACCTAAAGCTAGCTGCCTTTGTGTCCGTCTGCACTCGTCGAACGCGTTCGAATGCGCCGGTCAAACGCTGGGCGCCAATGTTCTCCGTTCTAGCGCATTTAACAAGTGCTGTGAAGACAAAGGTAGCTAGCTTTAGGTATACCCACTCATCGTTCACACCTCGCCTCCTCCTCCTCTCCCTCAGTTTCTCGACACATACCATCATAGTTTGGCTGCGCGTGCGCTCTTGATGTTCCCGAGAGGTCGAACCGTTTTCTAAGGCAGAAAGCTGCGCGCTGGAGGCTGGGACATTTGAAGCACTTCCCAGCCATTCTTGTCCCGCCAGTGACCGTAAGACCATTGCCATATGATACCATTAGAGCATGGCCCTCCGTAGTGCTCCGTAAGGAGCAGGTGCAATCGGCGATCTGTACGATTTAAAATAATGCGACTTTACGGACTTCTAGTTAAGGTATCGAGAAGCCGAGGCCATATCGTATTGCTCTTTCGAGGACAGTTCGGGCATTTCTGCTGGGCATAAAACAGTTTCCTGCGCTTTCGGATAATGTTTAAGAGAACTGGAAACGAGGATTTTAGGCAGCAAAATGGCTGAAGTGAAGCCAGTCTTAATCGCAGCATCATTTAGTGGCTGTATACTTCCACCAAGAAGCGCTTGTGGTAGGCGCCATCTGGTGTATATGTACGTAAGGCACGTGTCTTGCCTTGCACTAAAGTATCTTGAGAAAGTAGCGCCATTGCCTTCCCTGCCTAATGGCCGGATACAAGCAGATACCACCCCATAGACGACCGAAACCTTGCAAGGTGACTGGCTGATCGGTTTCTGTTCCCATGGCTATCGCCCTTTCGGTCCCTTCAAATCTTCGAAAGGGTCGTTCTGAATGAGTCGCGCCAAAATCGCTATAGAGTGTCATCGTACTGAAAGCTTTCGTCCCCTTTCAAAAGTCCTCGCCATCACCTGTCCGCCATTGCTTGATCAAGTACTCTGTTCATGCATTGGACGAGAAGGTTCCGTCAACGTTCGGCGAGGTCTTGGATCCAATCACACGCCTCGTGTCCAAGTAATGGCGACTGCCAAAGTTGCTTAACGTACTCTTGAAAAGGGTCTATCCTAACGGTCTTTGACTCTGCCTTTGCGATCAACTAATGAATCATACTAATCTCCGCGGATCTCTTAAAATTATATTTTTTTCTCGTTTATTTCGAAATAAGGAAATTATTTTTCGATGCCGGCAAGCACCGACGCCTGATGTGCGGACGGTTGCGAATTTCTGCGCTTGTTTCGCCTGTGTGGGAACAATAACTCTCGGCATGCAAGAAATGTCTTTACGAAGCAACCTCTCATCGCAAACTTGGATCGGCTCACTGAGAATGGAGGGATCAAGGAGAAACTGCCCATTTCATGGACCAAAATGGCGACCTTACGGGGAGATTCGCGCTACTTTTCCAGGATCCCGTGACTTTAGCTTGCATTACGAGACAACGAACACGCACGTGCTGGGCTGCAAAACAGCACGCTGGGTATTCCTTCTAAACTAGATCACGTCCTGCATACCGGTATACTACTGAGCCCGGGTCTGGGACGCGTGTAGGGCCCGCCATTTTACGCGGCGGCTCATGCATACAAAGTGAGGATCTCTTTACTTTCAATCGGTGGCGCGCTCCACTGAACGTTGCCACTCGGACGCCCAGTGCGAGTTGCGACGACGGCAGTGACTCGACTCGCACCCCTGGGGACAGGCCGGTGTAATTATCGTCCAGTTGCTCTGACTTTCTGCGAGCACGGGTAAAGGAACGAGACGTGCTGTTGCGCCATTATAGCCTCCGTTTACGCGGTAGTAGCTTCTTCGCAGAGCTGCAATGAAGAATAGTGCGAGCTTAGAGTTTAATTCGGAGAAGGAATCGTTACCGTGCGGATACGCATACTTTCGGGAACGTGTGGGGCAGAGTCCGGTGTTATGGTTAGGTTTTCAGTGAACATGGTGCTTTTTTGTTTTTTCAAAGATGCCGTAGAGTCATTAAACGAATGAGGCTGGTTCAGGCATTTGCGTGGGCGGCGTCCATAAAAAGTAGGAAATCACCTTGACACGTGTTCGCCACAAACACATCGTGACAAACAGTGCAGGAGGTGGCTTTGTGAAGTAATCTTGAGTTCTGGTTGTCGAGGTGTCCATATGCCGATGGCGTGTTCACGCTAACATTGTCGGGCAGTTTACGGCACTCCCTGGTGTTATTTTTACCAATAAAGGAGTTAACATATTTAGAAATGCAAATAAAGATTTCACTGGATAATACTCTTGTGACTGGGTTCAAAGTCATCAATTTTTGACAGCGTTAATCTGCATTGCATATGAGAACAACAGCTGAAAATACTGCGCGTACAGCGCGGGTGCCTCTTCCAGTACACTGAAGCTTCTACCGAAATTGTCCGGCAACGGCCCTGTCGCCCAAACATGTTTATTTATTCTTTTTTTTCCCCTGGGTATTGCGGGCGCGACAGAATGCATATCGCTCAACGTCCACCCGAGACTGATGAGCCTACCGTTCCAAACTTAAACCCGGCGTTCGTCTAGAACACCAACTAGAAGCCGTTGTTGCAACACCTCTCCGGCCAGCCGCGTTTCTCATTTTCAAAATAGAGAAGCACAAAAAAAAAGAAAAAGAAATCGCTAGTTTTTGTTTTGTTTTGTTCATCCTTTCGGGGAGGTTAATGTTTAAGAAACAACATACGGTAGTCTGGAGATTGTTTAGATGCAGTGTCGGCTCGAATGAGGAAACTGGCCGACTTTTTGCCCACGCCTTGTTCTCGCGGATTCTCGAGGTTTTGATGTAGTTGCTTATTTGTCTCCAAACTGGCTCAATACATTAATAGAGATATGTGAACTTGTAACGCAAAATACAAATTACAATAACGTTGTGTTTTTTTTTTTTTTTTTGCGAAGTTAATAAAGTTTAAAATTTGGTCCGAGAGATTAAGATGCTTTACTGGCCACATTGAAAAGGGTACTACGTCATGTATTATAATAGTGAAAATATGGCCGAATTACTGCTTGTTTCCGACGAGTTACGAGGAGTTTTATCGTGTAACATGAACGCTACTTAAACCCACGCCACAATGAAAAAAAAAAGATGCGCAAAATATTGTGCTTTTTAAACTGCCTGCTCTACTTACCAGTTATGCAAAGCGCGACGTCACCCCACTGGAGAGCGCAGGAAAGTTTGAATGTTGGTTTTAGCATAACATGTTCGTTCGCCGTTTTCTCAGGAGCTGCGTGGAATTTAGAAATAATACATAGCATGCCGGGACCAGTAAATCCTGGGTATTACGAACATGTGCGTGTTTAGGTTCTAGTTCCAAAAACCGCCAAAGCGTGAATAGCTAAAAAAAAAATCGCCGACTTTGGAAGTGCAGTTCTTTTTATGCTTCACTGCAGCAATTCTCAAAAGTTTTGTGACACAGTTCAAAGGCTCTTTTTTTTTTTCGAGCATCGAGCAGATTCCAAGCTTATACATATATGGGATGTAAACGACAAGTGTAAGGGCGTAGAGGTCTTGTGGGTTCGTAGGCTCGACTTAACATTTAGATTGACAGTATGCGTTGGTGCTGATATTTCAACGTTTCCGCTTCAACGAATAAACACTGATATCGTAAGAGGTGCGAAAACATGTTGTATTGAGTTTAGCGCCGACAAATATGTTAGGCTAGTTTCAAATGCGCAACAGGGAATTGTTTAGCAGAAAGATCGTTGCAAAAGCGGTGGTGCTACGAGTGACCGTGCAACAAAAAACAAGTGTGTAAAGAAGAAAGAGAGAGACAAAGAAAGAAAGAGTAATTTCTGAAAAATGTCGGAGCTAATCAAATAGGCTTCACAAAATGACGCTCTGCAGGGAGGAAAGGGAAAAGAAAAACAAAAATGGGAACAGGCTGGGTAAGTGTATGCAGGATGTCTGTATTTACTTCGAAGAAAAATATTGAAAAAAAAAATACCGCGAACTGCCGTTTGTGCAGGTGAGTTATACGACCAGGGGGACGTAATATAGGAGAATACTTGTCGTGACAAGTCGCATAATTAAATACAATTTGTAATTAACTGATGAAAATAATCTCTGGAGAAGGGGAACAAGAGGGACAAAGGACAAACACAAATCTCCAAACACAGCTAGGTGACTGGTGCGCAACCGAAAAAATCCGCCTGGTCCGGGTCCCCTTCTCCAGAGATTATTTTCATCATTCTTGTCCAGCTCGCTTGCACCTTTGCATTTAATTGCATTATAATTGTAATTAACTTTTTAATTAGTGGAAACAAACATAAGGTTCAGGCTATAAACTTACTGAGCGTCCTAAGCTAGTTACTAAATGGATACATTTTATAAATATTTGGAGCGGGTGAGAAGCGCAGTGGCGTGCTAAAGGTGCCTTTCGTGCAACAGGCGCGAGGTTTGCGCTGCGAAAACGCGGATAGTGATATCATCGCCGTTTTCGCACTTGGTTAGTTAGCTTCGTTTTTTATCCTTGCGCTTGGCCTGTTGAGGTTTGACCCTGTTTCCGCGGCGATGACAACGAGTAACGATAGCCTTGTGAAGAAGCTTAAAACTTTTCTGTGTTTCTGTGATATTTTGAAGTTCTACGGTACGAAGCTTAAATTGAAGGATTTGTTTAGTTTATTTATAATACTGTGTCGTACCGCAGCAAACGAAATTGATGGCTGATGGCTGATGACTCTTAACGGATTCATATTTCTCAAGTAAGCGATATTGGACCACATACAAAACATCTAAGGGAGATGTTCTGTAGCGTCTGGGTTAGTTAGATTTTTGTTGTAAAACTTTCCGTGCGCTGCATTAGGTAAACGCCAGTAGAAAGCGTTCGATCTTGGTAATACAAAACACCAAATAACTATAAAAACTTAAAGCATGGCAGGGCTAGAAACATGACCCGAATAATTGATGGTTGCTCTAAGAAACGTCAGAAGCGATTCGGAATACTTTCCAAAAGTTAACTTCTAATAAAAAAAGTTTATGGGAAGAAATGAAAAGTTCTAAGATACTATGCCAATACGTCAGGTTCAATCTTTCGCAAGATTTCACTTTTATTAAATAAACAAATCAGGGTAAAAGGTTTTTGGTCTTGGAGTTTTCAATTATTCAGCGCTTGTGAGAAGTGCGCAACAACAAAGGTAACTGAACGAAACACAACAGCTAAAAAGTAAAAAGAACCAATCACGAAACAATATTCCCGTATTGAATACGTATTTCTTTTTTTAATGTATACTTTAGCATTTACAAAAAAAAAAAGGAAACAGCTTTGGTTTTGTTTGACCTGATTGTGGGGGCGTACCGAAGAAAATTGAGTCGTGGGTTTTTCTCGCATGCGAGATAAAAATTACAAAAAGAAACAGATCTCGATATTTCCCTCTTCATACGGACCACGCCGAACCCTTCATACTTCCGGGCACTCTATTTCATGTCTATCGCGCTACTTTATAAATTTGAATACCAGAAACTCATAGAGTAGGTTGGAAACCTTACAAAATGTCAAAGTTATATCGAAGTGAAGTGTTTACACCCCCCCCCCCCTCTTTCCTTTATAGAAAGACGCGCGTCGCAGAGCGCACGAATCAATTCCTACAAAGAGAGGTTGGCTAGACGAATGAACGCAACGGGAGTCATAATTATCTGTGCGATCAACTGTCATGTTTTCCCCCCATAATGTTTCTCATCAATAATAAAAAACAACGTCAAGTCGCTTGCACATCAAAATAGGCGCAGCCTTGATGGTTTCAATGCAAATTTACAGACTACACCTAAAAAAAAAGGAAAAAAGACGCGTTTCAACTTTTTTTAGGGTACGCAATGAGGCAGTCAGTACAGTTTCTTGAAGTACCTTCAGAGAATAATGAGATCCGAAAAGACGATTTTGTTGAAAGACGCAATATGCGCAGGGAAAACGAGCCTGACGTTGCGTTTGCTCACCATTTTGAGCAGGTCGTGTTTTCCCGCCAAATTGCCATCGGTTGGACGCTCTCCGTGGAACGGCGTAATTTGCCAACCGTGATGCTTTGCGGAAAAGTTGTTTTCCAGGCATTTTGAAGTGCGCATAGATCTCAATATTTGCGGGTTTGAAACCCGGCCGAGGAGCCCACAATCTGCACTCTGACGCTGGACGCAGAAAAACAACCTTCGATTGACGAATAAAGACAGCAATGCAGCCCAGGGCACGATGTGACTACGAGAAACGCCGTTTTAAATGTAGTATCACAAGCTCTTTTTTTTTTTTGACAATGGTAACGTTTTTGTTTTTTTGTTTTTTCTTTGCCTGTTCTTTCGTCAAGCTCCTTTCATATTCGCGGCGAGAAGTTTGAGTATCGCCGCCTGGTGGAAAGTTTTCACAACCAAGAGTGAGGATAATTCAACTTCCTCTGCTGGCGCAATGCAGGTGCAATGCAAAGCTTCTCTGTACCAAATCACGAGCTATCGAAGAGCTCTGGAACAAAGGAGACGCGCGGGACATTTTTGATGTGCCACGAGCGTGGGTTGTTTTCCCCACGGTGTGGTTTTCCCTTCGAAACTCCCGTGGACCGCACACTCCTCTGTTTATTTACTATGAAAATAAGAGTGGGTAATTCGTTTCCTATCTCAGACCCATGTCTGAGAACGGTGGATCTGCCGTGGCTCTTTTCTCAAAGTGAACGTTTCAATTGAACCGATTTTTTATACCCATGCATGATTGTGCACGATCGTATCGTGCACGATCGTCTCATGCACGTATCGTGCACGATGGATCGGTGCACCATTGTGCAAGATCGGTGCACCAAACTGTTCAATCAAACCTCGGTAAGATCTTCTTTTCTTTTTTTTAACGGGACCGACAATCCTGTTTAGTGACCCATTTTCTTTAGGCGCACATGACTAACGTTGAAGCGTTGTTGCGCAACTGTGATTGGTGTTTGCAAACGAAGGGTATAAGTGAAGCCAATGACGCACTTGTGCTATTCCAAGCCGCCGCTCTTTTTCTATTCTCCATCGTCTCAGGTGACCGTTAGACGCAATCTGCTCGCCGCCAAAGGGCGAAGCGATCATGACAATATCAATGTCTAAGGTGCTTTCCATCTAATTTTCTCCTAACACGTGCGATGCTTGTGTTTGTGGTGTTTAAGTCTGCAGGAAATACCAATGAAGATCACAAAATAAAACAACAACAACACAACAACGACATGTACTTCCATAGTAAGCAAAGACAAGGAACGACAAAAAAAAAATACGGACAAAACAACAAGACTCTTGGTGTTTTGTCCGTTTCTTTTTATTGTTTTGTCTCTCCGGTTATTATTGAAGTTCTCTCACCAGCTCACCTGTGTTTTTACCCTTTCTTCAACAACATGTAATCCAGAAAAGGAAATACAATTTCTTTTTTAGATTGTTGATTAGGTAAGGCTTTTTAGGCAAATCGACTAATTGCTGAGCGTACAAGACACGGCAACGCAGTGCTGCATCTCTCAAACATTGAGTGGCAGTGTTTGGAGCACCCTTCTTATTATATTTACCGGTGTTACACTTCGCAGTGATCTCTGTGGCTTTAGTGTTTAAGTATTAATGTAGAACTTGGTTATATGATGATATTCTGCTGAAGTCTAAGCAACATCAGTGTTTCAACGCCTTAATTATAGTTGTTTGTCCTTGTTAATTTTATTTTGTGTAGACTTCGAGTGTACTGGTAATATCAGTGCAATTAATAAGGGGGCTTGTACTCATGTCGAATTTACGCAAAGGCAAGAGGCAATAAGCTGTCTTTTTTGTCATATTTTAGCTTGACTAAGTTTCACAGTGAAAATCTATTTGGATGAGGCTTCGTTGCGTCATTGCGAATAGTAACACGAGAATTAGATACCCACGTGTATGCTGGTATTGTCACTGCTGACAGTTTAAGAGACCCGCGGCGTGGCAAGTTCTGGAGCATACTATGATCGCTTCTTACCCAATGAGATAGTGGCATTAGCCGTTAAAAACGCATAAGAACATGTCAAGAACCGAGAACATATGAAGCCACACCCTGTGGTTCTTGGGTTGTCAGCGACCGTAGCCAGATTCATGTCACAGCCTTTTGCTGAACATTTTTTGGTTATGTCTAACGTGTCTTCCCTCAAAGACGTTGAAAGTAAAAACAAAAGCCTAGTTCGTAAAAAAAAAAAGAAAGCCGAAGGAATGGTTCGAGACTAAAAGAAGGGAATACCACCATGCCTGATGCAAACTTGTTGATGTGGTGGTGGTGGTCATTACGCTACGTAAATAGAACTAACGTCTAGGCCACGAAACAAACAAACAGAAACGTAGTTTGGTATTTGCTCTGCTCATAATGCGTTCGATGCCACTGAAATGGCTTAATTAGAAAAAAAGTAAAGTATCCGACATTAAGGCGTTCGTGTTCATCCACTCTTTTATACCGTCCGCCTTACCCTAAATATATAGTAAAAATATCAACAACTTTTAAGTACAACGCGGACCCATTTTTTATAACGTGCTTATTTTTTACCGTATCAGATTTTCTTCTGCTAAACACTTGTTTTTTCTTTCTTCTTCTAACCATTTTAATTAGCGCTAAATCCGAGCAATCCTTCATAATTATAAAGCGGATGTCTCTTGTCGGCGGTTTTCTTTCATTTGCAGATTTCGTTGAACGAGAACGAACTGGTCATTTAAGTAATAGCCTAGAACCTCGAAATCACGTCATTTATTATGATTATTCTCTTATGGAAGCTAATTGCAGCGGAAACGACTGCCCAGGGACTTCGACAAGATGGGACAAAAATGCAAAAGTCTAACGAAGTCGAGGGTTTGTAAGAATTTCTTGCAGGTCTGCTTTTGCTCTTTCCGTATGACAGAATCAAAAAGTGCGCTGCTACCAACGGTTTTGGAACTGCCCTCTAAATAGGTGGTGCACGCGGGGACAACGCGTGGTGAAATGTAGTACTTAATTATTGTCCTAGCCCACACACAACTCTTAATAAGGTTTTTAGTTCTTTTTAGTGATTCGTATACTGATGCTTAGTGCCTGCGTATACTGAGTAAAAATTGGCACAAATATTTAAATATTAGGGTGTAGCAAAACCGACCCCGACATAAGAATAAAAAAAATATACGTTACGTAAGTGAAAGAAGAGGCTCGGTCCTACATGAATTCACTTCATCAAATGTGACTTTCGAGGGTGCTGGTATACAGCGCAAATGTTCGCTCTCTACACAAGCGCTATGAACCGCCTAAAAGCTGCATGTACAAATAAATAAGTCATGGCTGGTAAAACGAATGAATGTCTTCTTATACGGGGCAGTCTGTACTGACTCTGCACAGTCAGTAGGCACAAAATGAAGGAATGCTCTCTTCAACGGTTCTGGAGCGTCTCGCAACGAAGAATGGAGATCTAGAAGAAGACTACCGCGAGATTGTACTAAACAACGGCAAAACGAGTGGCAGCGATCTGTTCGCAAGTATTTACTCCCGAAGGACCTATATAGGGAACTCCATCCAGCGATAGACATAATTTGTTTCTTAAAAGTGCCATTTTTGCTTTAGGCAACAGAATCGAAGCACGCCCTCAAGAACTTGTACGTGAATACCTTCTGACTAAAGCGCTTAAGAAGCATCGAGAAGTGAGCACCTCTCCTGTTCGAAGTGGTGGAGAGAAAATATACTATATCTTCGTTTCCGACGCTACGAGCTGATGGGACTACTCAGATAGCGTCAAAAGCGCACCATCATGGTGGTCATTATGTTTCTTTACGTGTTCTATCATCGCTGAACCACTCATAAACAGAAAACACCCAGTGACTTGCGCTTTTCACCTTGTTTGATTGGTCCCATTTGCTCGTAGCGTCGGCTGTCTCTGAGCTTAAGCTGAGACTAAGTATAGAAAGATTTAATTGATTCAGGAGTAAACAGCAGTTCGACGTCACGGCTTACGACCGATAACGAAGCAAAAG
>JAZHYW010028947.1:0-12234 GCA_037355805.1 Ixodes ricinus | reverse complement strand
GCCACCTGCGCCATCGTCGTCTCTACCGCCGGAATCCCGCCGCCATTGCTCCGTGCCTTGTCACCGCTGCCTGCATCCTTCGTGTCGCACCGCCCCGAAGAGCTCCCACCGTCCAAGAGAGCTGCCGTCCAAGAGAGAGCCTTTCCTTTGTTTGGCTTCCCATTTTCAAGCCTTCTGCCCCTTTGTTCTGGGACGCCCTTTCCCGTGACGTCAGTTGGCTTAGGGGAGTGGTCCTGCCGGACCTTGTGCTGCCGCGAAGTCACCTGCCCGCTCCCCCAAGGGCACGACGCATCTCGCAGGCATCAAATCCGAGGTGCCGGAAGTAGGGGACGGGAGGGTTGGCACGGGGAAGAGGCAGCCACATGTTCCGCACACTTAAGACTGGTTATGTTTAGGAATTTGAAAGCATTTGTATACGTAGCATAACCCTATAAGCTGCGCTTCCCGCTGAGCCTGGCCGAGCGACATCTGCGGAGGCCGCCCGGGCGGGCTCAGCAGGGCAGCCTGGCCGGCTCTGTGCGGAGCCAGGCCTCCCACTTCCTTTTAGCGGCGTGCGGGCCGCAGCGCCAGAAAGAGGGCTTATTGGTGGCGTGGCGTTCCTTGAAACTATGACGCTTGTCCGTTGATTTAACTGCCGTTTTGTAAGAATTTAGCGCGCGCGCCGCCCTATCTTTTAACTGCTGTTGGGGAGGGAAATTAGGAGCCGGTTATTCACGGTCACAGACAACACCGGCTGCGCTCAATGGGACAGTTAATGCTTTCGCATCAAATATATAGTACCTCGTCAAATAACTAATTCCCCCCAAAAAAGAGTGGTTGTTCTCATATTAATGACATACCGTGACGAAGTAAAATCAAACGCCGGGTCAACTGCAAATATTTCGAGTTCGTTTTTACTTTTTTTTATATATGTTGGAAGTCATTTATCGGCGCTTCCATTCACAAATATCAACTTGTTTTGCTGCCATGCGCCTCTTGACATTGGCCTGTAGGCGAATGGGCGCTCCGAAGAGGCCCATCAAACACCGCGGCGCCTATATCGTGATCTGCGTGTTGGTGAAAAATCATCGACACGTTTTTACCCGATTGTGCACTTGAGTCTCAAATGTCATTATTGGTCGATTGCACGAACCCAGGCGGCAGCCTTGACGGCTCATTCAAACATGTCAATAACCCTCTTGCTCTCACCTCGACCAAACATCCCACACAAGTCCTTCGCACGACGTTAGTTCATCGGTGTAGTACGTCAGGTTGGAAATATCGCCGAATTCGTCGACGAAGAAGCCACACGCCAGGCTCCTCTTGCACACTCTAAAATAATATAGATAAAATGCAGAGAGTCGACTTCACCCCCAGTTGGAGCCTCATAGCGGAGGATGCTTTTTTCGACTGTACCAAATAGATTGTCGCCTGTGTCGATGCTGTATATTTGGACATGCAGTTCACCAGCCTTATAAACCACAGGACGCCACGGAGTGCTTCATAGCGTATGTATTTGCGATGTGTTCGTATGTGCCATATCGCCATCTGTCGTATCGCGGTGTACACATGGCAGTGCATTTTTCTCGTCGAGTGTGTATCATAACAAACCTCGAGATTATATTTTAAATTTTTTTTTCAAACAACTCAGAAATTGCTGTTTGAAAGGGTTTAAACATTGTTAAATTGTCAAGTTTCTCATACAATTTGTATAAAGTTTATATTCAATGTTTTGTGCAATAATTCCTATATAAGTGTTTGCAAAAGTGTCCAAAATTTTTGACGAAGATAGAAAAGTGGATACGCTTACTTTACACATATGCATACCCTCTCCAAGCTATTTTATAAAAATATGCAGAAATTTGAAACATTTTTGTAAGGGTTCACGGCTATTCGATCCCAGGATTGTCCTTCTCCTCGCAGAGAAAACGCGAAGTAGCCAAAGCTTGAACTGAAATTAATAAGGCATGTTCACTGTAGTTCCGGTGCAAAACGTTAGTCCCAGGGAAAATTGTGTTAATTACAATTTTAAGGAATAAACAAACCGACCAGAAAACTGAGTTTGCTAACAAGCTTCATATGAACCATTTGAGCCTGGGAGGACATCATGATGACTTTAGCCCATATATTGAAAGTATAGTTGCTGCTTACTTTTTTTTTGCGAAGACCTTTCTCATTTTGGCAACTATTTATACTGCTTGTGTAAAAGTGGACGCAAATGGTCGTTGTGTAAACACAAACACAGAGTAAGAAGGGCCCGCACATATTCAGAACACTTGTTGAAAAAGTCATGATGCCACAAGGTTGGTCCTGGCTTCAAACGCACATACTTGCTTTGGTTTAACCTTTTTTATGTTGTTTCACAGGCAACAAAGTGTATGTACTCAGCTTATATTTTACACGTTCTTTATAGTTTTCACTCACAAAGCGCCTGCATGCGAAAGTATTATTTATTGAGGCGAGCGTCTCAACACGCCTGTAGCTGAGTCCCCCTAATACTTAGGGGCGCTCTCAAATGTGTATTTCCCTATTATATAACTATCCGATTTTAATATTTACCTCTTCACTTCAATCCTTGCAGGGGACGAATCTGAAATGTCCATGATGGGTAAGCTGGCGTGGTTACTTTTTGTTTGTTTTATTTTAGTTTCTTATTCTGTAAAACCACACATAAATTACTAAATTGTTGTTTGATGGACACGCATCTGAAAAAATAATATTCTTTATTTATGTTCACCTACTGCACTACTTGACTATAATATGTTAGGCAACATTTTTTATAGAAGATTTCATACTATACTTATGCTATACGTTCTCAAAGCACCCTCCGCGTTGAGCGCACTAAAATGTAATTCATAAGACAACTCTTAATATCGCCTTCTGTGTGCGTATTTAAAATACATTTCTTGAGAAGATTTCTTAAACCGCATCTGCAAATGTAGTTTTTTTTTTCTTATTTGCATTTCTTCGTTTAAAATTTTACTTTCAGACGTCAAGCAGTTTCTGAAAGTTGCAAAGTTAAAAGCAACAAAGAATCTTTGGATAAAATAAAAATACACGCACTGCAAACTCTTTTCAGTTTACTTCGATTAAAACTTCCCACTTCAAATGAACATTATTTGTGCTAAAAGTTATCGGACGTTTCTAAAGGCGGGCGGAGGAGGGATGTCGAAATTGTTGGCCAGCCACGGTTCTCCGCATTCTCGAGATCAATCTCCAACCTATCGTCTGCTAAGAACGCCGCTCTTGACGATGTGAAATGCACGCTAAGAAGTACTTAGGATTTCTTCGCCAAACTTTACGATTACTTTGAAGCCTGAGTTTATCTGTACTTCCGTGAGTGTGGCTCGGACGCGAGAGCATTCAACGTCATAATTAACATCGGTCTCCCAACTAGCAGGCGCTTTCTAGATAAATCGACTTTGTTTGATTTTAAAACTACTTTTCCTGGAAGTGTGAGCGAGAAGACTTGTGTTTCAAAGGTGCGAGCGCAACGTAGTTTCTGGCTAAAAAAAAGAAATAAGAGCTAAAAGTTTATTTCCGTATCACTTTAGATCAATTAGGCGATAGATAAATCGGACACATTCATAACAAAGTAATTGACGCTTTCTACCAAAAAGATGCAGGCTTTCCTTTCTCTCTAAAATAATGTGATATGTGCATCCGTTTTTAAGAGTCCACTAACACGTCAAAAAATTTTTTTTAATGCTGGACATTTATTGGTGTGTCAGGATACTACCTAATTATTATTTTGTTTTCAAAGTCGCTTTATTATTTTCTAGGACAACGCAACTAAACTAAAACTAAGTCGAACACGAATTCTCACACGGCATACTAGAGGTAACGGGTTTTCGAATTATATGGTCCCCAATAGTGCGGTGAATAACACTGCCGATATCAACGCGAAAAAGCTACATAATGAAAAGGTCGTCGCCGGGACGGAAGGAGAGAATCAGTGTATTCCACGTGAATTGTTTCATACCTTGTGCCCTTTTGAAACTACAATTCGTTTCACTTCATGGGCGAGCAAAGCCGAGGCAACACGAACGAGCATGTTGTTCTAAATAATGCCAACAGTGCACAAGCCCCTGCACTTGGCCGCTTGGCAGGGACGCTGAAAGCCGGGTGCTCGCTCTTGTAGTGTCTGGCACACTCGCACTTTCAATGAAGCAGAGGTAACACCATACTGATATGCGCGTATGCCTTCAGATTTATCTATGTTTATTTTTTTATCTTCCATGAGCCACCCCGACGATATTTCCATTCGCGTATCGGGGCAGCAAGGTTGGTTATTGTTGCTCCTATAAATGTTTCACGATATGAACAGTGGAGGGCAGTCAGAAACAATCAACTGCAGGAGTGTGCCTAGTAGGTGTTGACCTTAAACTCTGCGATAGAAAACCTAATAGTATAAGCTTCAGAACGCTGGAACTGCGTAGATTAAAATGATGTTACCGAGACGAGGTAGAGGTAAAGTGAGAGAGAGAAGTAGGCGTTTATTAAAACAGTGATGCCATTCAGCGCCTTCTGCTGGTTTGCTACACTATGTAATGAACGGAATAACAAAACATGAAAGGGAGTAGAGAAATATATAAAAGAAAAATATTTAAATGAAGTATAAGAGAACATAAAAAATTATACCAGGGAAAAATAAACAAACTAAATGTAGATGTCAGTGTTCAAGTGGCAAGCGTCATTTATCAACTTCAGTTCACTTTAGAACACTAGAGCCTATGCTACTAAACGAGTATTCTTCAGAAACTTCGGGAGAGCTTCTATGGCCTCATAACTCGTCCAGAAGATGCCATCCAGGGACCAAACACGATGTCGATGCTTATTTGTTTTTTCTCTGTGATGTTGAGGTATTTCTTCATTAACTCCGCTTTCATGGCTGTACTCCTCGCATTTGCAGACTACGTGTTGGGTGTTATGGACGCCGCCGCACGATGCACATTCAGGAGACTGATCGTTTCTGATTTTGTCAAAGTTGCTGTTGGTGTACGCAAACTTAAGCCGCAAGCGGTGTAGCACAGTCTCTGTTGGTCTCGTAAACCTCGTGGAGCCCGAATGTTTAGCTTAGGATCAATATTGTAAAGATATCGCTAGTGGTATTAAGGGTTTCCCAAAGAGACATTGTTATTTCTTGGCCGATGTTCCTGATCATGCTATTTGCATCTGGTCTCGTGAATGGAATAGAGAAAATAATAATGCTTTCGTAGGAATCTCTAGCAGCTCTATCGGAAAGAACATTTACGGTTATACCGGAGTGGGCAGGAACCCACTGTAAAGTAAAATGGTGTCCCTGGCAGCGAAGCTTGGTGAGCTGCTTCCAAAATATCTTGTGCAAGTTGTAGATATGGGCTACATTTTTTATCTAGAGAGGGTGTAGTAGAGCGGGCCTCGAGTCAACAAACATTGCCTAAAATTGAGGTTTTTCAGTTCCAACTATGTGTCACTGCTGCTCGGATGGCCGCGAGCTTTGTCGCCGTTGATGAGCTGACGTGGCTCAGCTTTGCTTTTGTAGATATGCTCATAGAAGGAATGTAGACTTCCAGAGCCGATGATGACGTAATTGTAGAGCCATCAGTGAATATGTGGCGGAATAAGCTGTATGATTGATTAATGTATTCAAGAGCAATCTCCGTGATCACCGGCGCAGCCATCTTTGTTTTCGAAGTGATCTCTGGGATACGTGTTCTGATTTTAAAGTGAGGGTACTTTCACGGTTGGTATCTTAGGGTTGTTGCCGGTTCAAATGATCTGGGAATGTAATCCTCCAAAAGCGTGAATACTTGGACAAATCCTGAGGAAGGTCTCTCTGTTAAGATTTTGCTTGATGATGTTTATGTATTCGAGTTTTGTGATGAAGATAAGCTCGCAACGTTTCATGTGTCCTTAAAGTGGCGGGCGAAACTGCTCGTGCTTCAGCCAGAGTTCCCACATTCGATGTGGATTTCGGCAGTCCTAAGCAAGCTCAAAGAGCTTGTGCTTGAGCACTTTATAATTCTTTAAAAAGAGACCGTGATACATTATGCATAACAGGAAGACTGTAGCGCATAAGGCCAAGGAACAGAGCATTGTATAGGGCAATTAGCGCACAGACAGAACATCCCCACTTAGTCCCACTAATCATTATTGTTGTTTGGTACAGAGCGGTTCAACGATCGCAAAGGTCAGGTTTTGTATCATACTACAAACCCGATAAAACAAAACATAAGATGAGGACATGGAGGTCGTCGAGTCGGCACCCTTTCTAGTGCAGTCTGAAGACGTGTGCCGTCTTGCGAATGCAACACAGGTAGCACTCCAATCTTGATTGGTCCCATATTTGTAAATAATGTGTCCAATATTGGCCAATATTGGAAAGTGCAACGTGGATATATATTAGTGCGATATTTTGTGTCTATTTTTGCCTTTCCTCTGGACCCAAGAATAAGAGCATATTGTTTGTGCATTTTTTGCTAAACGATCTACCCCAATACTAATCAATTTTAGGGCATATTTTCTTACCTTCATTGAAGACACGAACTGCTCCAATTTTGACCAATATTGAATCATGTTTTCGAGCCAGTTTCGGCTACACACACTTCCCCAATATTTTACGATATTAATATGCTTACTCCAGCCAATGATGGCTACACCACTTTCCCAATATTGCCCTATAGTCGTTTCGCTCTTCTAGCCCACATTGGCAACATGAGCCTCCCCAATAGCGTCCTATATTGGTCACATTTGTCTAGCCAATTTAGGGAATCCAACTTTGCATAATAGCAACCAATGTTTTGTAATTGTTTTACCATGCTGGTATCCATAACAGTTCTAGGTAATTTCACTTATAATCAAAACACACTATTTTTTATCGTATTTGTATTATGTAAACACAGAACGCAGGCAGGCAATATTTATTTATTTTTATTTATTTATTTCACAATACTACTACCCCAAACATAGGGGCGTTGTAGGAGAGGGTTACAAAAATATAAGTGAATACATTTCGACATAATGAGCAAGTCGCTTGCTATAAGGCGGCCAGCCGGTGCAGGAAGTTTTCAAGTGAATCTGAATTAGTGATGCTGGGGTGAAGGCTATTCCAATCGGATATAGTTCGTGGAAAAAACGAATTTTTAAAGCAATTTATGCGGATCTGGAAATTGTTTATGTATCTTGGGTGTGAAGCTCTAGTGTTAGTTCTGGTAGTGAAGCTAAACATGTTGTCTGTGTTGATGTGAAGACTGTCCGTGATGATCTGAAAGAGAGTTTTCAGCCTGTCCGTTATCGCGCGTTGGGAGAGAGGAGTCAGGTCTGTTTGTTTCATTAATGATGTCGGCGAATCGTACCGACCATATTTATTAAAAATGAATCTCAGGGCTTTTCTCTGCACCATTTCCAATTTTTCTATATTCACTACTGTGTAGGGGTCCCAGACGACGCGTGCGTATTCCAGTGTTGGCCTAATTAACGTTTTATATGCTAGTAATTTAACTTCAGGGGTTGCGAATTTAAGTGATCGTTTTAGCTGCCAGAGTTTGCATGTAGCTTTGGAGGTAACAGAAGCAATGTGGGAGTTCCATGACAAGTTATTCGAAATGGTAATTCCCAAATACTTGTACTCTGAGACGTTGTTAAGTGTATGTCCGTCTACGCTGTAGTTAAAAAGGTAAGGGTGTTTCTTTAGTGTTATGGACATAGATACACACTTGGAGGGGTTCAAATTCATTTGCCAAGTCCTGCACCAGGAGGCAACTTTAGAGAGACACATGTTTAGTTTGAGCTGGTCATCAGGGGAATCAATGATGCTATATAGAATACAATCATCAGCAAACAATTTGATATTTACATCAATATTTGAACATAAGTCGTTAATAAACAGTAAAAATAATAGCGGTGAGAGACTAGAACCTTGCGGTACACCGGATGTAACACTGCATCTATTCGAAGCAGAACCACCAAAGGAAACAAATTGCAGCCTATTTTTCAGAAATGCGTGTAGCCAATTTAGGATTTGGTCATTTTTTAATATAGTATGAAGCTTCTGTAACAGCTTAGTATGCGAGACAACATCAAACGCCTTAGCCAGATCTAAAAATATAACATCCACCTGTTTGTTTTTATTGAGCGCGGAAGCAAAATCATGGACAGTAAGTAAGAGCTGTGTGGTTGTCGAGTAGCCCCCTCTAAATCCGTGTTGGTGCGGACTTAGTATTTGATGTTGGTCTAGAAAGCTAGTGATATGTTTCCCAATTATATGTTCGAGTATTTTGCAGCACTGAGATGTTATTGAGATAGGACGATAGTTTGACAGATCAGTTTCTTTGCCCTTTTTGTGAATTGGTTGTATTTTAGCTATTTTCCAGTCACTTGGTAAATCTGCATTTGAGAGAGATTTTTCAAAAATGATACACAAA
This sequence comes from Ixodes ricinus, assembly GCA_037355805.1. Lineage (NCBI taxonomy): Eukaryota > Metazoa > Arthropoda > Arachnida > Ixodida > Ixodidae > Ixodes > Ixodes ricinus. The sequence goes on along the minus strand of JAZHYW010028947.1, from coordinate 3,850 downwards.
TATTTCGCTATCCATGGAGCATACCGCTTCAAGAAAGCATTCGGTAGCATATCGGGTCCCTGAGTTTTCTTGCAATCGAGACTGATTAATAATTTGAGAACACCTTCTTCTGATATGACAAGATCACTCAGAGAAACGTCATGATTACAGTGCAAAAAAATAGGAGCCTCACCATTATCGATCGAAAAGACAGAAGCAAAGTACCTATTAAACCCCGTTGCTATCGTTTTGCTATCCTGAGTAAGAATACCGTCGACGAAAAAGCTATCCAGGGAGACACGTTTCGGCGAAATGTGACGCCAAAATTTCGCAGGTGACGTTTTTATGAAATTGACGAGGGTTGTACTATGGTAATGAAATTTAGCATGTTTAATTTTGTCAATATCATCATTATTGAACACTTGGCACATAACTTCGGCGCTGCACACTTCGCGTTGCGTTTCTACATCTTGGTCTTGTGTCTGCCCCGCTTGGCCTCGCCTTGCCCCTACTGAACCTGGGGCCTGCCCAGCTCGGGGTAGTGCTAGGCCTAGGTTCCGCCTGCACACCTTGCCGGTCCGAGGCACCCGAAAAGCAGTTCTCATTGGCCTTCTCGCTGTCAAGGGCTTCGACGCTAGATACTTCACCCTTGGTAGCGGCTGAAAGTAGAAGTGCGATATTCGACCTCTCATATTAATGGCATAATGTATAGAACACAAATTACACATTCACTGCATGCAAATGAATGCTCAAGTATATGTTGATCGAATGATGAGTCTCTTTGAATGTAATGTTGTGAGCGGGGTAAAACCATGAATTTCAGCCATCTTTTGTGATAAAACATCTTCGACAGTGAAGAATATTGTAGATCGAGACGGCTCAGTGAAAGGCGTCGTGAAAATGAATCAATAAATTAAATAAACCATCTGTCTGTATATGGTTCTCTAGAGCACACACTCAACGAAAATAGCTTTTGTTTTGTTGATGCTTTCCCTAAACGGCACAATGCTGTCTAAATACCTCTATTTAATATATATGCTATAAAACACGAAATAAACAATAAACCTGTTTAACTTGGCCGCCACCAGCGTCAGGAATTGCGCATGCGCAGGCTGCCACAGGCAATGACGAAGACACACACAACCCAGCGCAGTCGGGCAACGCTGATGTACACTCTAAAACAAAGGACGGGCGATGTAAATCGCTTGTTCGAGACTCCCGCTGCAAAGGTCCATACCAAGATTGTTCCAAAATTGATATATATTCGGCACATAGTGGCTAATATTGACCGCTTTAGATTTACCAATATTTGGAACATACTGGATAATATTAGACACCTATACCAGTAATAGCCCACTATTTGCCAATATTGGTCATGTACTGGGTAATTTTTTGTAATAGTGTCTAGCGGTACCATGATTTGTTCTAATATTTACTAACATTTGACGCATGCACTGGTTAAGATTGGTAATATTGTCAAACTATTTCAAGATTTTACCAATATTTACCAATATTGGCACATGATGACTCATATTAGACCGCTAGATTAAGATTATCCCAATGTTTCCAATATTGGGCGCATAGCGAATACTATTGGTAAGATTGTTAATGCATACCAAGCTTGTTCCGAATATTTACCTATATAAGGTGTTAAATATCGTTGGAAGGGAAGGTGATAAAATGCTTTACATACAATATTTACATGGGTAAGACACTGGGGTTCGTTGAGGCGTCCGGATCGATCCCTACTTCGTTTTCATTTCTTTTCAACTGTCCATTTTCTCGAGACTTCACGTCAGTCAATTTAGTCTTCATCGTCTTTAGGAAACACAAAAAAAGTTATAGTTTTCAAAAGGATATTCTACATAGGGCACGTAAGTGGCACTATTGGACAACTATGCCAAGATTATCTCTTATATCTACAAATATTGGACACATATTTGGAAATATTGATATATTGTTCAGATATCTAAAATTGTCAATATATTTCCAGTATTGACACAAAGCGGATCATATTAGTAATGTTGTTAAGCTCAACCTAGAATGTTTCAACATTTACCAATATCGGGTAAATACCCCTGTTTGAAAAATCTTGATGTCTAAAAGATGATGGAAAACACATCATACAAGCGTAACTGCATTATGGGATATCCTATACAGCAAAAAGGCGGCTCCGGCGTAGTGGATTGAGGCGGAAACATACACACAGACGGAACCATACAAGCGTTACGTATTATGCGACATCCTATACCAGCTGAGTGGATTATGTCGGAACCACGCAGAAGAATGGAACCAACAAGGCGGACAGAACCATACAAGCATAACGTAATATGGGACATCCTAAACCATCGAAAATGCAATACCTGCATATCGGTCAATCCACCATGCATGTGTATCGCCTTTCCACTGTTAGCGGGGCGATTTTTTTAAGCCTTACATATTTGTTTTGAAAAAGTAGTAATGAAAGCTACACTCTTATGTGGTTTGTGCAGGTGAGTTATACGGCCAGGGATACGTAGTATATGGGCCTAATCGTAACGATTAGTCATATTATTAAATACAACTTGTTAATTAACTTTTTAATTAGTGAAAATGAGCACATGGTTTTAATTAAAAACATGCTGAGAGTCATCGAAAATCACTAAATCAAATCTTCTTAGAAGGATGTAACTTAGGGGTAGCCTTTTACGCGTTCTGTAAAAACGCCTCATTTGGATCCGCTTCAAGGTTTTGGCTTCTTATCAGAGCGCATCTCTGCGCCCACGGTCCTGTTCCCCAGGGGTTTGGACGCGCAACACACGTGCGCATTGCTTCCCTCCATCCTACGACGGAAGCGACGAATGGCTCCGCACTGCAGCGATCGGGCAGAAGGATCGCTGGAGCAAAGATGCGCTCTGATGCGCAAAGCCATAGCGTCATTATACTCACAACGACTGAGAGTTCAACGGCGGGGCCATAGAGTGCCCGGTCGAAGATTTGGAGCGCGTAGATCTGGTAGGACAGAGCATCAAAGACCTATTTCTCGGGAAACCCGGACGTCAGAGCACAGCTTTTGCAGCGCCAGTGTACCCGAAACACTTGTTCGCTCGGGAGAAGTGAGTTTCGGCCTCTTGCCGCAGAGAAGCGCAAGTCACGTGGCTCCCATCTCATCCATTGTCTACAACTGTATGTACATTTTCCAGTTCGGCGGCCGCTTCTCGTGGCTGATCTGCCACGTTTCGTCAGTGTATATGAGTGTATGGCAAAACATATTTTAAATCCTCGCGAAGATAAATCAAATAAAAGACATTCCGACACATATCGCGACTTCCAAAGCACCCTTTACCTCTGGCGTCACTCAACGCACCCTATCACATTTCACGACATTGAAAACAGTTAAACGATACACGAATCTCCCATACCTCTGAGTACAACAAGGTCTGCGCTTAGTCTAGGAAGATCCTTACGTCCGCTGGAAGTCAGCGTTTAATTACGGGGGCTAAACCGAAGGTGAATCGGAGCAATGCAAGGGAGCGCTGACTGTATTTTTATACAGAGCTGAGATGCACTAAGCGGTCGAACTGCGCAATCAAAATAATGCCACTCCTCTCCATGGCCGATACTGCGTTTGTTGCATGGCCATAGTGCTACGCGTGCAATATTACTAGCAGGGATATTGAAGTTGTCAAGTGGTTAACTCCTTTCCTTGGCCCTGGAATATATTATGTCTATGGTTTTTACTCATTCATACTACAGGCCCTTGTTTACGACTGTTGTAGGATTTGTAGATAACTGATAATGAAAAAAATATATAAAATATAAAAATATATATAGAGAGAGGTGAATAGAATAACAGGTGACAAATATAGTCGAATATTTTGGTAAAAAAATG
>JAZHYW010028946.1:0-43731 GCA_037355805.1 Ixodes ricinus | reverse complement strand
TTTTTAAAGTGGAGAGTCGGGTTTTGCAATAGCTCAGTTTGTTATGTTGTTTTGGAGAAAAGTAGGAAATATCTGGTGATTTTTATCCTGTACCCTGTACTCACTTCCCCTGCTTACTTTACGCCAGGCGTAACCCTAGCGCCTGTCAACCGGTCGAATTATTTTTTTTTGTGCACATGAGATGTGTCCTTTGTCTTTTTCACGTTAATTTCAACTCATTGGGACTATTACTGGCCCACGGACATCGTGACAATCATTATGACCTTCACAATGCTCTCCGTTGGTGTAATCAATAGAAAATTGAACTGATTATTGACAAGCGCAAATCCATGATAATGATCACGCCAGTATAACAGCTGATTTCTTTACCTCATCTAAGGCATTACATGTAAATTCGTATCTTAAGTATAATTACCTTGGTATATACATTGCTAACAACACTTCCTGGAATACTCAAATTGAATACGTAATCAAATGCTAGCCGTGTATTAAGAGTAACCTTTTTCTCTTTACGTCCCTCTGTTCTTTAAACTGTGCTCTCTTCGAAAATATTACTTGTAAGTAAGTTGGAATACGCTGGCGCTTGTATGTGGGACCCCACCAAATCAAACTTATTATCACTAGGACCTGTTTAGAAACGTTCTGCCCATTCGATGTGTACTGCATGACCACCACCCGCAAGTTTAGCGTATCAACAACAAAAATAACCCTGGAATTGCCTGGACCTCTCTGTCACATAAATTGGCAAGGGTAGGATGCGAAGGTCGTGGCAGGGAACGTCTCAACGACGTAGCCTCGCCGCCTGGTTTCCTCGGAGTCCTTCCCTCGTCCTCGAATTCCCCCACGTGCGTGCGTGAAGTGGCACTCTCGACATTACCTCCTTCGGTGGTTCCCAGGTTCCCCTCACTTCATCCATCCAGGCTCGGTACGGGAACGCGTGTACGCCGGTTCTGAACTGCCCCGTCCGAGACTCGGAGTTGCCTCTTGAGGTCATGTGGCGGCAAGAGGCCGCGATCTGTGGCATCCACAGTGGTAAATATTGCTTTCCTGTGACTCTGCCCAAAGAGACAGACAAGGGCGCAAAACATATACAAAGTGGGTCTTTGAACCCTGAAAGGGTTTTGTCGCATGAAATGGCGGGTAATGTTTTGCGTTTGGAAAAGCCGACTGTTTTCAGGGCCAAATGGCAGACCCACAGGGCAGTGACCGGACTGCGGGAGGGGAATTTCCACGTGTGGTGAACTATTGCGAACCTGGGTTTGAGTGCTGAACAACAAAAGGGCAGTGCGAGAAGAGAAACTTGCATCGCGTCGTCGAGCGGGGCTACGAAACCGCTGTCGATAGTCCCGCACGCCAAGTACAGGACGGAGTTCCATGCCAGAGTCTGTTTGCGCGCCATCATCAAGAAGCGGGTGCAAGGCCAGAGCCCCGCCCATGGTGGGCCAGCCAACCGCCGGAGCTCCTCACTCCGCGAACGGACCTCGAAGGGATACGTCGTCAACCATCGACACGCCAGATGGGAATTTTCGCCATTACTGATGGTTGCTTTCTGAGTTAGCAAATTTTGATTCGGTGAATCGTAGTAGCTTTATCCAGAGGGTGTATAAGCCCCTGCGAAGATAGATTCGTGAACCCTGATGCCTGTAAAAGTTATACCGAATATTACAAAAGCGATTTGTGCAAAGTGTATTATCGCAATTAGCTTTCACGAGCTGCAACCAAATTTGCATTTTCTAGTTGTTTTTGTCATACGTCTTCGTCTCTCTTCGTTGGTCAGACTCTCTATCAGGGCGCAGACCTATCGCTCGGTCAGTGGTCCTACCACTTAACAATGTCACGCCCAGAGAACTCTCGATTTTTTGGATGTGCCACTCTCACTTTGCAGAAAAGCATCACGCCTGTGTTTGGTTCATTCAGATCGTCATCATAATTAACACTGCGTGATCTTCTCTGAATGCATTTCACACATTAACGTTTGTCTGTGATCGACTGCGACGGCTTGCGATGAGAAAACAGACTGGCTTCTTCATCTCTCAAGTAGCCCTAAAACCAGGGTAAAAAGTTCATAGCTTTTTCGAAAATCAGATGGAACAGATTTATTTAATTTATTTAACATTGATTTTATTAAATTTAGCTGCTTTGAAAAAATTGTGATTCCTTATCACTAGATGTATTTCTAAACATGGCAGAATGATTGATAGGTCCTTCTGATAACTTAGATTGATAACAATCCGGAAAAATATTTAATGCATATTAAAAGTACATAGCGAAATGATCAATTGGGCGAGTTGGTAGGAGTTCATCCCAACTTGCAGCTCGACTGGGACAAGAACAGACAGAGAAGAGAACACAAGACAAGCGCTGAACTAGCAACTGATTCTATTGAAACGAAAAGAAGACACATGATGCTGCTGCTGCTTGCAGGCATGCCTCTCCGTGGCCCTGGCGCTTCTTTTTCACTCCACACAAAACCGGCCGAGTTTTCCAAGATCCAAAAAGCTGATCTCGCTGCTCGTCAAAGTCACTGTCGGCTGGCTAGCACACGAGGATTCGTTTTGTTGCGCTGCAAGCTATGATGAATTAAAAGTACATTTTGATTAAAAATATTGTATTGATGTAAAACCTGTCATACTACTAGAACAAAGGCAACTTGATATCTTAGTTTAAAAAGGTTTATTTGCTTTTTCTGTCTAGTTCTAACGTATATGTCATTACATTTCTAGTTTTCGTTTTGTTTTTTAGTTTTTCTTTCGAGTTTTTACTTGTCTGCTGTAGGACGTTACGTAATCTCGAACGAAGTGGAAGGTGGAAAGGAAGCTCGACGCTTTGATTAGCTCAAAACAGAACCACTTTTTGTTCATGTTTAGCTTGGTATAAATGTTTAGAGCGTGATGATTCTTTGGTTTTAAATAAAATACCCAACAAATGCACATAAAAGCATCAAATGATAGGCGAACGGTAAATATAAATATATTTTGGGATTGTGTTTGCGCGAAAGGCAGTGATTTAAACCATCGTTGTAAAACTGGTTCGGTTTAAATACTGATTTAAATCACGATTTAGAATAATCTTCATGTTTATTCTCAACCCTGCCTGGCATTCTTTTGATATGCGCAACCTGGGCCGAAGGTTTTTTTGCTGTATTTACGATATCAAATCTACGCACTATTTATGAAAAATCGTCCGTTATAATATTGTCCTAATTATTTCCAGCCCAGCGGAAAATAATTATGCGTAATATATAGGCAGATGTGAAGTGTTCCAGCGCTCCCCGTTAGAAGGCGCCAGTGTCTTATCGTGTCGTAAGCCGTCACAACCGGTCGTAGAGCCGTCGATCACAGTCAGACGAAACTGTGTGAACCAGCTCTCAACACAACCATCTCACGTCTGATCTCCATCATTAAAATAAGTAAGCGTCGTGTTTCTATCAGTCTTTATACTTTGCTATGACGTATGACGTCTTTCTACCTATGACGTCATTGGAGAAAAATCGCTTATCCACACTTATCATCGGTTTCACCAAGGCGCTGAATTTAAGATGTTATTTGTGAATATGTTTGGCGCTCTATTTGCTTTTAACGTGTTTACCCACCTATCTTTTCTTTCTTTCTTTTTTTCGGGGGTGGAGGGTTTGTGCGTGCTATTTAAATGTTTTAGCCTACTCCCAGGCATGTTGCCTTCATGCCCTTAAAGTAAATACATAACTTCACGAACAGGCAAGAACCCCAACGATCTCTCACGTATTTTAAACCGTTCGCTTAGCGTTTCTCACTGAATGGGACAACGGTTCTGTTGCGGCCCTCTAGGTTACGCTTTTGAGAAAAAGTGACAAATTCTGTAACAAAGGATTGACGTTTTTGTTTGGATATTGATATTTCCGAAGACTTCTGCAGAATGTACTGGGACCAAGAACTCGTCAAGCTGCGTTGCGCGGCTTTTTTTTATTGGTGCCACCTTTATGTGCTCCTACAACAAATCCATCTTATGGCAGTGTGCTATTTTGTCTGTTTTATATTTTGTATAACTTTTACTACACTTGTCTTCTTTCTTTCCTTGTATTATTCTCCATTAGTGTGTTTTTCTGTTGTTTCATGTTAATAAACTTGCCTGCCAATATGTAATGCCCTAACTGGGCCTTTAAAGGGGCTCTGCAACAGCTATTTGACTGGTTTTTAATTTGCACCGAACCTAAGCGCACTGAACGATAGTAACTTCATGAAACTTCTTCTTTTCGCAAAAATTCGCTTTATTTTAGAAGTTATAGGCAAACTAGAATTTACAAAAACAAGCAAAAAAATAACCGCCTTCATGACGTCGTAGGTCCCGCTTGAGTGGCCGTGAACTAGAGGAGTGGACAGTGAGTTCATCGAGTAGGCTCACGGCTGCCGCACTCCGTGTCGACGGCTCCGAGAGGGCGCCACTAAACCGTGTGTTGGATAGGCTGTATGGAAGCGGGCGGCCAGGGCGGCTCGCATTGCATTTGCTGCGCGATTAAAGACTATTTCGGCATAAACACTTTGACTGGCCACAAACGACAGCAAACGCAGGGTTAAAGATCAGTGCAGAACGGGAGCCACTTCGCGCTGCCATACCGCCAAATGGCCTTGCCGCGCTCCGGGACCTTTCTACACGCTCGCCGTCCGTCGGCGCCTCATCCCACTAGCCCTTTCTAGTATGCGCCGTTTTTTCCGCCGCTTGGCGGCGGGCATGTCGACGGGTCATTTCTTGTTTCCGTACTCTCTTATAAACTGCATTTGTTTCTTTTCTGATCTGAAATACCGAACAAAAACTGCTCTCATACACAGTGGAAACGGTTCGCGACACTTATATTTTGTATCTCGACTAAAAAAAAAGCTTTTAGCGGCTCTGACCAGTAGTAAGGCCAGGACCTAAGACGTCACATTTTGCGCGCTTTCGGTACCGCGGGTCGCCCTCGTCGGTGGAGGAGGTTTCCGCGTCGTCCGGTTAAAATATGACGCACTGATATTTAGTTACTCTCTCCGTGCCCGCTGGCTTGCCCGAACCCCAAGAGACGTGGAAACCGCAAAAAAGGTAGACGCTTAAATATGATTGCAGGGCCCTTTTTTGCTGTGAAATTAATTAAATAAAATGTGTTTTGAACAATGTTATTATTAATAATATTATTATTATTATTATGATTTACACCCCCCCCCCCCACCCCGACGCGCCCGTAAACCTGCTTGTTCCGTATTAGGTTAAGCACGACACTTCGCGGGATCCCACTTGAATCTGCCCCCCCCCCCCTTTCCAATTTACGATACTCGAAAAGCAACGTAGGGCCAGCCAGACTATTATTTAAGACAAGCGAACGAATGCAACCGGAAACGAAAAGAAGGACGCGAACGCTTTTATTTAATCGTTTGTTGTCAACGACGTAATATTATTTTTTATTATGGTGGCTGCTTTTATACAAGCTAAACATGTTTTGCAGTGGGTATATATTAGAACTCATAAATGCTAGATAAACCCAGAAACCTTCCGAAAAAGGGAAATTTAGGCTATAGCTCCAAACGTCATTTTAATGTGCATTCGCATTTTTTTGTGGATTGATTTTACAGATTGGTTAGTAATATACTGCCTTATGTTGTAGTAATCGGTGGCGTAGCCAGAGGGGAGGTTTTGGCATCGCCCCCGAAACCCAGCCGACCCTATAGAATACACATACATTTTGACCCCCCACCCTCCCTCCTTCCCGCCAAACCTCAAGTCATGGGCATCTTAGCCATCTTAGCCCCCCCCCCCCACACACACACACACACCGCCCCCCCCCCCTGAAACTCTGAAAGAATTTCCTGGCTATTCCCCTGGTAGTAATATAGAGAAAATATATTACACAGATAAAGCAATATCCAGCCGTTTTCAAGGTTGCTGTCTTGTATTACGCGCACGTATGATAGCGTTTGCGCCCAAGCAACGGCGGATGCAACCCGAGACACCAGGAGGGAAACGCCGAGCTGCGAGCCGCGGAGAAGCACGTCAGCACGTTCTGGAAGCGCGCAGACAGGGCGCGGTCACAGACCAGACAAGACGCTTCTCATAACACCAACCGTTTCAATACTAAACAATTATATAAATATAGACTTGCATTATTTAGATTAACCGGTACATCTGAGTGGCGAAATCGACACACATATCATTTATTTTATTTTCCAGTTCTCTGGGTGCCAAATTTTATAACGGGTAGCTCTTGATATATTTATAACAAAGTATATTACTCACCGAGTATGTGCAACGGACATGAAGCCACTTTTTAATTTGTTTTATTTAAGGAGGATCTCTTATTTGGTGCTGTAACATTTATTGTGCTATAACGTTCCTTCAGCAACGCAACTCACGAGAAACCTAACAAAATATTAGCTTTATATTAGTTGTGATCATGGTTAAAACAGTATAAAATACCTTTTAAACAAATATTTGTTCTTGTTTCTTTAAACGTTGCGAGAAAATTTTACTTGTTTCTTTTTTTACGTATGAAACACCAAAACATGTTTGTAAACTTCCAAGTGCTAGTAATAAGACAGAAGACAAATCTCGCAAAGTTCAATACTAAAATTATTAAAAGGTGATTCATTTAATATTTATTGACTTTCTAACACAAAGAGATAAAAAATATTAACATTCACTTTCCATCGTGTAGTCAAAAGAATGTTACAATGGCAGTAAAGTTGCCAAGGAATTAATTGTTCACTGTCTGGGGCTCCACATAAAAGAAAACAATCAATTCACAACTTTTGCAATATGTCAGTCGTTTAAATGGGTCCTAAACTTATCAGTATGTAAAACTTATTCATGGTTGCGTAAATGTTCCGCACTTTCTCAGTACCGCATCGTGTTGTTTTGTTGTCAGATCTGAATTTAAGTACTTTGGTCTAAAGATACGCACACTTCAACAAGCTTAATTACTCTGACGTGTATTTCACTCATTTTAAAATATACTTTTTTTTAAACAAAGTGTATCAGTTTCCTCGCTCGTCATATATTCCTTTCTTTTTCTTCACGTACGAGCACCCCTTCTAAGCCCAACGAACGGTTGGGGGCACAATAAAATATATGATTGATTGTACTATGACTCTTAAGTGTGGAGCACCTGGACTTGACGGTCACAAAAGTGCAACCCGCCCTCTTCTAAGATCCACCATTCTTGCAAACAACTAGAATTCTAGAATGTGTGAAGAACCAAAATTTCTTTGCCAAGCGTTGACGTTCCCCATGATATCATCAGCTAAATGTTTGGCACGCAAACGATCTCAAGATCCTTTATGTTCTGCTCGTGATGAACGTTTATGTTTCGCACAGTGGTGAACAACAAGTTCAAGGGAGTTTTCAGCACACTCTTACGACAAATAGAGCTTTACGAGCACGATTTACACTGGTGCAGTCAGGCTCTCAGGTGTCATGAGGGTGGGCGCAAAATTCACAACTCCTGAGCTCGCGGCCTTCTTTTCCGAACGAGCGCACGATTGAATCTTGTTTCGACGAGGAACATTCCGGCGATCGCCAGAGCGAGGATCCCGTGAAAGTTGAAGATGAAGTCCTGCGTCCCGTACGAGTCCCTGAAATGAACTGCAGAAACAAAAAGGACGCGAGATATTACCGTTTTATGCTGAATAAAAAAGCATTGCAAAAACTCGCCATATACTGTTATTAAATATTTGAAGAGTTCGATTGACTGGTGTACGTCCAAGGCAAGCCGATATTACTCGGCAGGTCAATGCTGCTTCCAAAAAGTATGGAGCAATAAAGGAGCCTTTACGCTTGCGAAAATAAATTAGTAATTCGAGCTGAGTGAAAATACAGACGAGCTGATTTAAGGAGACAGAGTAAGCCGGGGGTAGGGGAAAACGCGACGGACGACAGAAAACGACATCTTAGTCATATACGTTTTAGCTGTCCCCAACAGCTTCAGAAACGCAGGGCGTTGATTAACGCGTTCACGCATCATGATTTGAGATTTGATCTTCAACGTTCTTGTCGGCAAATGCCACAATCACATTGACGCCAGCGGGATAAGAAGAAGCTTAGAACTTGCCGATTTTGCGTTTCTTAAGCTGTCTGTGACTATAGACCTTTGCATCGCTTGTCACCCTGGCGAAAAATGCTGAGTCACTGAGCTGTGGAAGCATACGTAGCATCCGATCTACCACACAGCAGAGCAACCGCGCACGCTCAAAAGGCTTTCCACAGTCCAGCAGACAAAGATGGCAGCGCGCAGAGGGCAATTTTTGCAAAGGTTTATATATGGCGAGCAAGTGTTCCAAAGTGCGCCTTTGGCGCATCGGAATGCAAGGAGGAGCGCGTTGATCGGTGAGCAACATAGAGAAGGACCAGGAAATACGCGGTGACGAGTCTGCCAAGCACGCACCGTAATTGGTTGAGGTCGGGGGGGGGGGGGGCTAAAGCACGCGGGCGAGTTTGGGTGGAAAACGAACGCACGAGGTGCGCAAGAAACAGGCGAACTTGCACGCCGTGTAGCCCGTAAGACTCACACTGCTAGTAAACACCCTTTAACTCGAACCTTTTTAAGTGAAAAGAAACAGTAGCCCATTAATACGCTTTCAGCTCTCCCCTGAAACGAGCATCCTGTCACTTACGAAATTGTGAGTGGTAAAATAGTAAAAAAAAATATTCAAAATTAAGTTTTTGAAGGGTTGGTAAAAATTATTTAAAATGACGAACGTACCAACCAGGAGCTGCCCGATGAGCGCACTCACTCCTGTCGCAAAGGAAACCACGCCGTAGGCCAGCCCGCATGAACCGACTCCGAGAGTGTCAACCAGGAGGACTGGAGCCAGGGCCTTGCTCTGCCCGAACGCCCAACCCTGGAGAAGACTTTGCACGGCGAACGTGTTGACGCTGTTATGAAGCGACACGATGAGCATTGAGCCACCAAGGATGAAGAAATCCACCGCGATGGCACGTCGTACGCTGATGTGGCCCTCGTCGGTGAACCATCCCGAACACAGACAGGCGGCAAGGTTTCCTATACAGAAGGTCGGCATCAGCCTGTCTTCAAGGGTTGCTGGGATGCTCTTCATCTGCAGAACCTCCGCCAGTTTAGTGAGAAAGATGACGACGGAGTTGAACATTACCGAGTTTGCCACGCAGATCAGGTACAAAGTCGGATTACTGAAGATGTTAAGATGGCCGCCACAGCGCCCTTGCCTCCTCTTGTCTTGTAGCTGGCGGATGATGATGTCCTGGGCCAAACGAGAATACCGGCGCTTCAACGGTGCTCCAGGTACCGTAAGCGCCAGTTGGTCGAAGCTGCTAAGTAAGGCTGCGTTGCGAGACAAGTCTCCGTTTTCTAGGGATAGCTCTGTGTTGCTGCGGGAAAGGCCGCTGCTAAAGGCATCTTCAAGTACTATGGCTGGGATAGGACCCGGAGCGTCAGTTCCGTTGGAAGATTTTTCGGGAGGGAAGTTTTCGACGACATTGAGTACATCTGCGTGCTGCACAACACACCCATCGTGCGGATGGAACTGAATGTGATTTTCGGATGACAGCTTGCTGTGGCTGGAAATTGTGCTGATTGCATCTGTTGCTGGCACTGTTGAGACACTGGTGACATTGTCTCGGCTCGTGCTTTTATCCCTAGACGAAACATTGATATCAGATGGCGGCGAGTCTTCGCTGTCCTTCAACTTGGTGTACGTCTTTTCAGCCTGGCGCACAACACGAAGTGATTCTATAGAAGAACTAACCCATCGTTCTAAGAAACTTCGTCGTCTTTTCACATCCACCTCGTCGTTATGCCAACTTCGCCTCTTGAGCAAGCGACTTTGGTCGCTGTCTTTAGAAAATGATCGCCATGGCATCTTCGGGCTATTCACAGCATCATTCTTAGCACTTGTTTCACCAGAACTCCGCCAATCTTGCAACTCGCTGCCAGACCATGACAGCGCGTCATCACTTTCACTGTCGCTTTCCTGATGTTCGATGACTGCAACACACTCGACAATGTTCGTTCTTCTTCGTTCGCGATTCATTATATCAGAGAGGCTCTCCGGCCATCGTTCGACCGGGACTTTTAGAAGATCCTTCTCTTCGTCCACAACAGGCGCCTCTTCCATTATCACCTTGTTCACCAAGTCGACGTCAGACTTTGAGTCCAGCGACAACAGCTCCTCCCCGGCCCTTCGGATGCATCGAACGTAAATCTGCTGATGAAGAAAGCAATCATGGCGGCGTTTAACATAACTCCGGACATAATGAGGAACATTCCCTTCACACCGTACTCGTTGGTCAGTTTACTGATCAATGGCCCACCAAGATATACCGCTACGGCTTCACCGCTAATGCTCAGCCCATTTCCGATGGAGCGGTATTGCTTGAAGCAGGCATTTACGATGAGGACACAAGCCGTCTTTGTTGCTCCCACCGAGGCTCCTGAAAGGGCAAGATTTATGTAGTAAAACCACACAACAAATGTGGCTCGCAGCATTCAAAAAGCATCATACCTCAACTGCAACAAGTAATACTTTGACAAAATCACCAACAAAAATCGACCACCTAGTGATTTGACAAGATGGTATTAGTTTCTAGAAGCCGTAATATCAAACACGTTTTCAAGACCTATGTACGCGTGATCTTGTTTCTGTTCAGACCTTGACAACAAAAGGGTAAACAAGTCTTCATTTAGGTACCTGTCTCTTCTAGAAAGAGGTGCATCTTTGGTTTGTAAGTTTTAACTTGTGGAACTTGAAACCGATCCACGGGCACCGACAAAAAAATAAACATGCCTTGACGATGGTGCCATACTGCTGACGATGGTGCCATACTAATAGGATGAGGGAGAGAACGAATATACGTATAACAAGGGCTTATGCTAACGTTAGCGCCAGTCCTTGCAAAGTTTCTGTGTAATTGTACATCTCTTTCTTGCATGCTCTGTTTAGTTCTAATCACCAGATAATTGACCATCTATCCCAATCCAAACTTCTTATATTGATATCGGTCTCCCGTCGCGTGATAACGTGGCACGGTTAATTGTGAATAGCATCCCAAGAAATCAGAGAGCCAGTCGATCAATTCACCGTGTTTCACTGGTTCCCACTTCGAGTAAGTTCCCGCATATTCCTTGATTGTTAAAGGTATTCTTATTGACATCGTAAAATATATCCTAATTCCGCTAGAATCATGATTTTCTAGTTTTATGTTGTTGTTGTTGTTGTTGTTGTTGTGTTGTGTTTGATGTTGTTGTGTTTGTTGTTGTTGTTGTTGTTGTCGCTGCTGTTGCTGCTATTGTTGTTGCTGCTGTTGTTGTTGTTGTTGTTGTTGTTGTTGTTGTTGTTGTTGCTGCTGCTGTTGTTGCTGTTGTTGCTGCTATTGTTGTTGCTGCTGTTGCTGGTGTTGTTGCTGCTGTTGTTGTTGCTGTTGTTGTTGTTGCTGTTGTTGCTGTTGCTGCTGTTGCTGTTGTTGCTGTTGCATTGTTGCTGTTGCTGTTGTTGCTGTTGTTGTTGTTGTTGTTGTTGTTGCTATTGCTGTTGCTGCTATTGTTGTTGCTGCTGTTGCTGCTGTTGTTGTTGCTGCTGTTGTTGTTGTCGTTGTTGTTGTTGTTGTTGTTTTTTGTGTCTGCTGCTGTTGTTGTTGTTGTTGTTGCTGTTGTTGTTGTTGCTGCTGCTGCTATTGTTGTTGCTGCTGTTGTTGTTGCTGCTGTTGTTGCTGTTGCTGTTGTTGCTGTTGCTGTTCCTGTTGTTGCTGTTGCTGTTGTTGATGTTATTGTCGTTGTTGTTGTTGTTGTTTTATTGTGGCATATACTTTAGTTTGGCAGGGTTTTTCTTCGACATATAAGTTTCAAGAATGTTTTACAGGTAGGAACGCTATGCTATCCGTATGTATTCGTCCGCCGGATAATGTATTCCAGTGATCAATTTTTAACAGTACTCTTTTCAAATCGCGAAAGTTAGATCCTCGGGAAAATTACATCGTTTACAGAATGTTGACGTCAAACACAGCCCATGTGTTATAATAAACTGGTATACTAGCACACAACAGACGCAAAAGAAAACATAACAAACCTCATATCGACTGTTGTTACACTCTCACAAAACAAAGTGCGCACTAAATACACCGAAGAGTTCCTGAGTAACTTCAGAACATTAGCAAATAACACATTGCTATAAAGCTGCCAGCTTAACCGTACATCCATCACAGATGTATACATTTACTGCCTAACAACGCGAGGTCTAGAGTCTTAACTATATTTTATTACAGCTCTGTATCGAGCTTTTAGACGTCACACCGTAGTTATCGAATTAGATGAGAGCATCAGACACCTCTCAAACAATTGTTTCTTTTTCACTTACTTTTTGTGCCATGCATTATTTTTGGCAAAATTTCCGGGGTTACTAGCGCCACTTTGCAAGTGCTTCAGCACTCCATATGAAAACATTACACCTTTCTGTGCTTCCCGTACCACCGCAGGTTGTATTCAGAGCTTAGCAAAAAAAGTAAAAAGAAGTAAAAGGAACTTATCTCCGTTGCAGTTACGTTGTTACGTCGCAACCGGTCGGCAGCTTTCATATACCAGGTTCTTTTTAAATTTATTATTATTGGCACAGCTTGAGTCCCAATCAGCAGTCGCTGCTTGGGTGCCAATTTGAATATCCGTTCTTTAAGTAAAGATTGTATGACAGCAGGGTAACCCATATGTTAAATAAAGATCTATATCCCACTATAAGCACTAAACTTCTGTTAGACAGTTTGAAAACATATACACCGGAGTACCTATCACTGCACCTTATAGAATGTTCGTAGCGAAGTATATTACTAATATAATCGAATATTTATGTTGAATATTATTGTCTACAGTGTGATTATTTTTTAAAACATTATACTCTGACGGTTCTATCTCCAACTGAGATGTAATAACAATAGCATGATAACCACTTTCTCCTAATTCCCCATTGGTACCGTGCCATTCGAAAAGGGGCATATATCAAAAGCAAACAGATCAGATTTTATTTCTATACCAGCCAGGCAATGAAGTTTGGTTCAACAGGTTGCGCCATCTTCTGAGAACTTTTCGTCACTCTGAGATTTTCGTTGCCGCAGTCATTGGACCTGATGTCGAACTCCAACGTCCGCGTGCCCTGTCAAACCGTGGCGTAGCACTCGTGCCCAATCGCTCGGTAACATGGCCTGCCCAAAGTTCCCCTTCCCTACCAGCCGTGCTGCCGGCCGACCGAGGCGCCCCCTGCTCACTGCCCTGGGACTATAGTGCATTGCGTGTCCGGATAGGTTTAGCGAGCATATGTCTACGTGGTTTCCGCTAACCGTTTGTCATACCCACGTGTGATTTTCCCTTCCTCTTTTTAATGCGAAACCATTACCTGTCCCATGGAGCGAAGCCGACGTTATCTGAGTGAAGCCGGCGTTATCGCTGTTTGTAGCCGCGAGAAACGGCACCTAAATTCCCATTGGCTGAGCGAAACGGCACCTAAATTCCCATTCTTAAAGGGTAACTCCGGTCCATGCTTTCGATTTTGGGATTATGACTGTCTTTAGTGCAGTCAGCGTTCTGAATAGCAAGGTGTAATTTTTTTCTCGTTATTGTGTGTAGTTTTAAAGATATCGACGCCTCAAAGTTTTGCTTGGGACGCGGCCAACAAAACCGAAACTAGCCACTCGAGGCCCCGGCAACACTGGAAATCAGCCGCTATGTGAACGTGACGTCAGGATCGTTCTCGTTAACGAGTACGCAGGCCGAGCGGCACCTGCCTTTGTTGCGCTAGCCGTCTAAAGATTGGAGGTAAGCTGATTTTCTTTTAGTTCTGTATACGTGGTAGTTATTCAGCATATGTAGCAAGAGTTAGTGCGTATGCCCAAAAGCTAGGGACTGAAAAACCCGTGAGCTCATTCGGTGCCGTACTCGGCGGCCGCCGCCGTGCGTGCGCTATGCCGCACTCGTTGCTTGTATACCCAAAAGCTAGCGACTGGAAAACAAGTGAACTCGTTCGGTGCCATACTCGGCGGCTGTCGCCGTGCGTGCGGTCTTCCGTACTCGTCGCTAGGCCTGAATTGTCATCGGGGCACCGTGAATGAAGCAGCGTTGCACTACGCCGCGCTGCCAGTGACGCACAGTACTGAGGGCCCTTTCGCTTTCGCGCTGCGGGTCAGTCTCAGACACGAAGCTTTGAGGCTCTCCGGCGCGGGCCGCGGCGCCCGAACACACGTGTGCTGGGCTGTACACGTCTGTTTTTTCGTTCTTTTTCCTCGGGCGCGTAAAAGCCGAAGTCCAAAGTCCACTCGTCGAACAGCGTTCATCCACACGTTCTCCAATTTTCGGTCGGTTGGAAACTTGTGAAAACACCTCCGGGTTGCGCAGCGGGTTGTTGAGCAGCCCACAGCGCTACAAGTTGTACTCGGCATCTTTCGAGGAACAGCTGGGCAGTCTTGGGCGCACCGAGTTGCTCGCTAAAACGAGTTTTGGAGTCCTCACAAGCGAATAAACAAAAGGCTATACGAAGCTACACGGGCTACAGATAAAAGCAATGGCTAAACACGCCAATCACAAGCCGAAGTAGCGGTGGTAGCGGCTCAAAGAAGCACACTCGCGCAACGCCCGGACCGGTGGAAAAAAGAGAACGATACTGACGTCACAGCCCAATGTTGCTGTAGCGATCGGCAACCCGCTAGCCGCCCGCTAAGGAGCAGCGGCTCGCGGCGGATCGCATTTTTATTATCGGCATGAGTTGAGAATGCGGCGTCCCCGGACGTAATATCTTGGCTGGGGTCGTATTTTGTGTCACTACAGTGATACCAGTAATTTATTTCATTTTGAGTTTTGGCCGGAGTGGCCCTTTAATAAAGCGCAAAGAAAAGCACAGCAACGCAGGTGCCTCGTCACGGAATCCGGCAGGGTCGCTCAAGGTCAAAGCGGACGCGCCCTCAGAAATAAACACAAAGAAAAGCACAACAACGCAGGTGCCTCGCCACGGAATCCGGCAGGGTCGGCTCAAGGTCAAAGCGGACGCGCCTCAGAAATAAAGCACAAAGAAAAGCACAGCAACGCAGGTGCGCCCGCTACGGAATCCCGGCAGGTGCGCTCAAGGTCGAGCGACGCGCCTCAGAAATAAAGCACAAAGAAAAGCACAGCAACGCAGTGCTGCCTCGTCACGGAAGCCGGCAGGGTCGCTCAGGTCGCGATCGACGCTGCTCTCAGAAATAAAGCAGGGAAGAAAAGCACAACAACGCAGGTGCCTCGCCACGGAATCCGTGCAGGGTCGCTCAAGGTCAAAAGCGGACGCGCCTCAGAAATAAAGCACAAAGAAAAGGCACAAGCAACGCAGGTGCCTCGTCATGGAATCCGGCAGGGTCGCCTCAAGGTCAAAGCGGACGCACCTCAGAAATAAAGCACAAAGAAAAACATGCAACAACGCAGGTGCCTCGTCACGGAATCCGGCAGGTGCGCTCAAGGTCAAAGCGGACGCGCCTCAGAAGCAAAGCACAAAGAGCAAGCAACGCAGGTGCCTCGTCACCGGAATCGGCAGGGTCGCTCAAGGTCGAAGCAGACGCACCTCGAAATAAAGCACAAAGAAAAGCACACAACGCAGGTGCTCTCGCCACGGAATCCGGCAGGGTCGCTCAAGGTCAAAGCGGACGCGCCTCAGAAATAAAGCACAAAGAAAAGCACAGCAACGCAGGTGCCCCTCGCTACGGAATCCGGCAGGGTGCGCTCAAGGTCAAAGCGGACGCGCCTCAGAAGTAAAGCACAAAGAAAAGCACAACAACGCAGGTGCCTCCGCCACGGAATCCGGCAGGGTCGCTCAAGGTCAAAGCGGACGCGTCTCAGAAATAAAGCACAAAGAAAAGCACAGCAACGCAGGTGCCTCGTCCGGAATCCGCAGCGCTCAGGTCAGCGGACGCGCCTCAGATAAACACAAAGAAAAGCACAGCAACGCGGTGCCTCGTCACGGAAACGGCAGGGTCGCTCAGGTCAGCGGACGCGCCTCAGAAATAAAGCACAAAGAAAGCACAACAACGCAGGTCCCTCGCCACGGAATCCGGCAGGGTCGCTCAAGGTCAAAGCGGACGCGCCTCAGAAATAAAGCACAAAGAAAAGCACAGCACGCAGGTGCCTCGCTACGAATCCGGCAGGTGCGCTCAAGGTCAAAGCGGACGCGCCTCAGAAATAAAGCACAAAGAAAAGCACAGCAACGCAGGTGCCTCGTCACGGAAGCCGGCAGGGTCGCTCAAGGTCAAAGCGGACGCGCCTCAGAAATAAAGCATAAAGAAAAGCACAGCAGCGCGAGGGCTTCGTAACGGAAGCCGTCGTGAAGTCGGCGGGGTTCGCCGCGCCTGCGCAGTGGGGGAGCGTGATTTCACCACCGGACCTCCGTGTGCGAAAGGAAGGCGTGGCACACTGCTTGTAGGACTGCACTGCGTGTAAGAATGCTTTCGGATTCCTACACGTAAGCAATCTAAGTGTCTCTGCTGCTTTTTCTTTCCTAAGAAACCCTCTCCTTGTCAATGTCTGGACCCAAGAGCTTTATGGTGAAGTGGTAGTTTTTATGAACAAGAACGTTTACTTTTTTTCTCGTTTTGTGATCAACTGATTCGCCTAATGCAGACAGGTAACATATGCTGGGACGGAAGAGGCGTTCTTTTGTTCCGAGTTTATCAACACCTAGGCTTCTCACTCTTTACTCTGGAAATATCCAACGCACTAACGGTAGTAGGTTCTGTCATTTTTGTTTAGCAAACATGAAAAAAGAAGCCACATCACTAAAGGTTGTAGCAATATCAATATAAACACTGGTTTGTTTTATGAAGAGTTCCCTAAATCAACGACTTAACATGTCCTACAGCACTCATACTTCAGAAATGGGGCAACGGCTGGAGACACACACTGTGTGAATTTTCAGACAGTATTTGTTAAAAATTTGCTTAAAGTACTACGTTCCCAATTACGACTGCGGATGAAGCACCGAGGGTTAAAAGCAGGCTAATATTAGTGACAGTGTGACTTTCTAAATCATTAATTAAATAAAAATATAGAAGCGGTTTTTATTGTGAAAATAGACGTCCTATAACTTCACGGCAATAAATATAGTATACAACATGCCGGAATACGTACAAATTCTCAAATACATGTTTTACAAAAACGGTAATATCCCTATGCGAAACAGAACAATGCGCGTTCTGAATCTGGTTGATCAAGTATTACCTTCATATTAGTAAAAAAATTCGCATCAAGGAATTTTGAATGAATTGTGAAAGAAAACCGAAAACAACCGTAAAAACTGTAGGTACAACCACAGTGTTTACAGCTCAATAAGTCATACGCCTAATTAGCGGTTTGGCTAATCACACTTCAAATGGCCTATTTTGCGACGCCTTTGGGTTTTAAAACCAGTAGCGCCCGTCTTACGAGTTTTTTGCGTTCGCCTTAGGGCGACAGTCTGTGCCCATAAAACGAAAATGTAAACAATAATATAAGGAAATAACCAAGCTATTCAGGTAATACATATATAGAACCAATGCTTAGATAATAAGTCAATAGATTGATCAAATTTTAATACAGGCTCTTTGTTGTCCTTCTATAGTCCGCAACCTGCACGTACCAGGTCTACAAAAAACCCAGAGTTTACCTGCTTGACAATCAATCGCCTTTTCTAAATACATAATTTCTCACAAACTGTAAATGAGTTGGCGATTAAAAAAGTAAGTAAGAAAAATGTATCGCATAAAAAAATGATTACATAGGGAAGAATGCATAAGTGTACCACTCCTGACCGCGAAATATTTGCCAGCAAAATATCTACCGGCACTTTGCAACACTCGCTAAATATCGAACCCGCAAAGGTAGACGCATAGCGTAAACCATTTTTAGTGGTCATTTAATGTTAAAGTTGTATGTTTGATAGAGTACGATAAGCGAATGATGTTCAAGTCTGGAAACCAAATCAAATTAATTATTTGCTAGTAATTCATTTGCAGTAACTGAATGGCGAATGTGTAATTGTTTTTCTGGGGTTTTGTAATTGTGACTTATCGATTTCAACTGAAAGTACTTTGTATTTTTATTTTTATTTATTTTGAGGTTCATGGTTTAGAAAACTTAAATTACAAACACGACTCCCTTTTTTGTTGTCACGCTGGAGTTAAATTTTTTGGAGTGACTAGCGGGCAAAACCTACCCTTTCGTATGACTCATTAGCCTACAGCCAGCTCGCGGGACTTTAAAAGGACCGAGACTGCGACAGTGAACACACAACTGAGCAACTGTCAATGCCGCAACATACACACGGATGGACAGAAGATACCCCACATAAGGTGCGAGTGCGATGTCTTTCATTGTCAGGTTGGAGAAACAAATAACAAAACTAATGTGATTACAACGTATACATTGAATGTTTAACTGCGTGTAGTCGAATATTTCTCAAGATATAAACTCGAGCCTCCATTCGGTTCTTTTCGTATTTACAAACATGATAAGATAACTTTTCTGTTTCAGAAATGTAGTGACGAAAATAAAATTAACGGTCTTACTTGTGTTGCAAAGTAATGAAACTACTGACTCGTATAGGCTCCATATAGTGCACCGCGGTTAATATAGCAGGCGATTCAAAAGCACGAGATGTCAGGAACGTAGACCGCCGTATAGCGAATCCCCAAAGGGGATACATGGAAAAAAAGACCATATTTTAGAGCGAAAAATGTCATACTAGTAATTATTTACTTTTTGTGCGCTGGTTATTTTAATTTTATTCAGCTACTTTCGAAGCATAGGTGTTGCGATCAAAGTTAATTAACATTTTCAACGTAACTTGCCCTACTATGATCATATAAGAAGTGTTTCCCATACTGAGTCAAAACAAATCAATATTGAACGCAATAAAACTTCGTTATCGGCAACTGTTCTTCTGGGAAATAATCGTTACAAAGACTAAAAGAATAAGCCTTCACAAAATCTAAACAAATACCAGACTTCCCTCGAACGCTTCTTAGTACTCACCAAACAGAAGGCCGAGTAACAACGTCCATGATAAAAGTCCGAAAATGAAGTAGCAGCAAGCCAATGCGACCGCCGATACAATACAGCTCGTAACTAGCAGGGTCTTGGGCCAAACTTTGGTGACAATTCCTGCCACCGGACCTGCAATAAGAACAGTAAAAATCGATAATTAATAATGGAAAGTACCAATATTATTTAAAACTAATCGCTGCTTCGAAAAACAACCTAAACAAATATCTGCCTGAAATGTCCCGCATGATTTCCCTTGTAACTTACGAAACCGCCTGTCAATGTATTTTATTTGAAGCAGCTCTATTCTTCTGCATGCTGAGGCATGGCAGTATGGAAAGTTTACTATAATATTTGGAATAAGTCACGTAGTTTGCATCACATAACTATGACATACCAATTCAGGGAACTTTCGCGAGAACAAAACATTATTTTATAAATAAATTTTGCAAACCTTTGTTTTGCAAAGATATACACTACAGTTTACCAAAAACACGCATTCGATATGTATTTCCATTGTTAAATAATAATGAGAGATTTTGGTTCAATATTATGTTACAAACAAAATAATGTATTAAAATTCAGAGAGTTGCCTTTGCCGCCCACTTCAGTTAGCTCTATCAAATTTACCAATAGGTCATAGCAATGGTTTTACTTTCACTTTAACAAAAAAGGCTGAAATTTACATTGTTTCAAAGGGGATTTCGATAACTCACTTTTTATAGAAGGACTTTTTGTATTGATGGTTTGCGAACAATATGCAGCATCTGGTCATAATTGTAGCGAATTACAGTGTCGTACCTTACCGAACCAATCTGGTTATTAAGCTATATTCATTTAATTTGTGCTCTGTAAATAAAAAGGGACGAGCACTCTAGTATAGTCTAACTAGTATAGTCAATTTTACACGCATAGATAAAGTGAAAGCGTCCTATGCCTGTTTTGATTAAAGATTCGTAACTTTCAGTTTACTAGCCCCAGCAGACTATCGAGAATTTACAATGCCGTAAACATATAACGATATATCAGAAGTATAACCGTGTCAGTAAGCACGATCTCATTATGTGCACAAAAAGTTTACCTTAAAAACACTCCGCAACTTTCGGCGCATTTATAGATTTACAATCCCCTGCTTACTACGTAATGTGCTCGAGGGCCAGAAACCAGAACAGCCCATCATAAAAAAAGATACGTTGACGCACGGCTATCCTATCTCCAAACTAATTTCAGGATACTTCCAGACCGTGGAGACCAAAATCTGGGGTGGACGCTGTTTCTTCCATCTTAGCCTTTTGCTTTGAGTACAACCTAAGCAAACGCTGTCGCATTTAGAAACGAAATGTGAGACAGAATAGCCCGCTGACACTGTAGAAATGTCCTTGCCAATTGAAAATAATAAATGTGTCTACCGCGCAGTGTCAGGATTTTGGCACAATCAGGTAGAGTCTAATACTAAAAACCAAGAGAACTCTTCCACAGTAACCCTGAGACGTAGGAACAATAAAAAAACGGACAGTACAATAAAATTCACCAGCTCGCATGCTTTCTTTTTTTCACCTTCCTTCAATAAAACATTTCCAGGATGCTTTCGTATATTTTCAAAGTAGCCTGTCGGAACAGATCTAGGCAAGGGACTAGACGGTGATGCGGAGAGCCCATCGTAAACGACAAGGTTAGCATTGCAAGCATGTACAGGAATATCTAGTCGTGCTGCCTTATAAGTTACACAGAATAATCCCTTTCATGTTAAGATGGTCCGCAGGGGACACTACGAGCCATTGAAGCCGATCCAATGCCGCAAAAGTATCACGTAACCTGCGGGAGGAACGCAGCGACTCGCTGCCTCGATCACGTGTACTTTTATAACGCTGAATTGGCTGGAATGGCTTGCAGTGTCAGCTGCAGTCAGTCGTGAAATGTAACGGAATATAGACCAACTCTGATGGACCACGTGCGGCTGGTTGCGAAGACGTTTAGAAATGATCATGACCCAGCCACTCACCCACGAAGGCACCAGCCAGGTACGCCACGTACAGAGGCCACGACGCGTTGTACGTTGGCACTCCGACGGAGTCTGCAATGGACTTGGCGACAACGGTTTCTGCATGGAGGATGCAGCTTCCGCAGAAAAGCACCGCACCGATTCCAAGGCAGATCATCCAACTTCGTCTGGAATCTGTCCCGATGATGACATCGGGGTCCCGAGATATCCTCGGCGACTTCGACGTGGTCAAGTCGACCACTGTTCCTCTCACCTGCCGTCATCGTCGTAAAGGTGCAGAGTTCTTGTCTCCAGTGGAATCTCCTTTCTTCAAAGCACACTTGCCACGGTCGTGTGAAGTTTGACCATTCTCAATCGTTGAAGCTACACAACTAGTCGCTAGTATACCTCAAAAGGAAGGCTTTTTTTTCCCCTTCTAAGTTTTCAATGGCGCCTGTTGTAACATAGTGAACTGCTAGAAGGTCGGTACCGACCTTGCTATAGTTTGTGTCTCTGGGACTCACCTGATGTCCTATCAGTGAAAACGCCCGCTCGGAGGCTGTAAATGACGCGTTTATTTTGATCCCCGCAAGTCCGCTTTATCTGATAATAGGCGGGGCGCCGGGTCTCGTGGAGCTGTTCCTGCGACACTAGTCCCTCGTCACACAGAGGACGTGGAAAGTTTCGGAAACGTGCACAGCGTCACGGATGATACTTGTTGCCACTGACAACTTAAAGAAACACGCAGGGTGTGGCGAGTCCGCGAGCATCTCATTACCCCTTTACGGCCAATTCAGCCGATAAGAATACTGAAGAGCCAATCACGAAGCAAGGTGCCTGAACATAATAAACCACGTTCGGCATTTTTTAAGCTGTCTTTGACTTTTTTATACTAAAAGAACTTTAAAACCCGACAATGATTTTCTCTTCAAATAACTTGTTTGTCCATTTTGACAACTAATACAATTTTAAAAAGAGCTATATGTTACTAAATAAAGCATTTTATACACGATCTTTCTTTCTTTCTTTTTTCTTAGTTGTCTTTAGAAGACCCCTAAATAAGGAATATTTACGAAGACGTAAAGTTCGGTTAGGTGTTCAGGACCCTGGGTAGCTCCACAGGTGTACGGAGCGCGATATTTTTAGCGCCGCAGTGCTGAATGTTTATGCGGAACGCAAGTTTGTCTGCTTTTTTTTGTTCTTTTTGTTTGTTTTTTGCGAGGTTTGTGATGACGTCAGAACGACGAGCTCTGATTAGCCCTGATCGGAAAAAAGTGGGTAGACCTCAAGGCAGCTTGCGCTTGAGGTCTCACCGTCAAGCACTCACGTGCTTTTTGCGAACCTGTTTGTAACGATGTATATTTCTTCGCGCAAAAAAGATATATTATTATTATTATCTCTGGTATTCAAGGCCGGTTTGGCATATAGTGTAAACCTGTCGATTTCAAAAGATAAAATTTTTTTTCAGTGCCAACGTAAGCCTAAATTTCTATGAAATTAAGGACATGAAAATGGTCTTAGTCACACTAAATTCACTTTATTTTGTATTTTTTGCGTAACATTAATTTGTAGACATAATTCGTAATGTCCAAGTTCGCAGAATGTGGAGGTTTGACTTTGAGATTAATAAGCTGCACAAGACTTCAGTTTTCTTGAACAAAATCTTTGGTAGCAGTATCTTGAGGCATAAGCCAAGAAGACAGTCCATACACAGCTCCGTGCACGGGTGTGTACAGTCCATCGTGGCTTTTATGCCTCAAGATACTGCTACCAAAGATTTTGTTCAAGAAAACTGAAGTCTTGTGCAGCTTATTAATCTCAAAGTCAAACCTCCACATTCTGCGAACTTGGACATTACAATTATGTTTAAATTAATGTGCGCAAAAAATACAAAATAAAGTGAATTTAGTGTGACTAAGACCATTTTCATGTCCTTAATTTCATAGAAATTTAGAGCTTACGTTGGCACTGAAAAAAATTTGTATCTTTTAAATCGACAGGCTTACACTATATGCAAACCGGCCTTGAATATCAGAGATAATAATAATAATAATAATATATCTTTAACGCGCGAATAAATATACATCGTTACAAACAGGTTCGCAAAAGCACGTGAGTGCTTGATCGGTAGACCTCAAGGCGAAGCGCTGTGATGGTCTACCCACTTTTTTCCGATCATGGCCAATCAGAGCTCGTCGTTCTTGACGTCATCACAAACCTCGCAAAAAACAAACAAAAAAGAACAAAAAAAGCAGACGAACTTGCGTTCCGCATAAACATTCAGCACTGCGGCACTAAAAATATCGCGCTCCGTACACCTGTGGAGCTACCCAGGGTCCTGAACACCTAACCGAACTTTACGTCTTCGTAAATATTCCTTTATTTAGGGGTCTTCTAAAGACAACTAAGAAAAAAAGAAAGAAAGAAAGATCGTGTATAAAATGCTTTATTTAGTAACATATAGCTCTTTTTAAAATTGTATTAGTTGTCAAAATGGACAAACAAGTTATTTGAAGAGAAAAATCATTGTCGGGTTTTAAAGTTCTTTTAGTATAAAAAGTCAAAGACAGCTTAAAAAATGCCGAACGTGGTTTATTATGTTCAGGCACCTTGCTTCGTGATTGGCTCTTCAGTATTCTTATCGGCTGAATTGGCCGTAAAGGGTAATGAGATGCTCGCGGACTCGCCACACCCTGCGTGTTTCTTTAAGTTGTCAGTGGCAATAAGTATCATCCGTGACGCTGTGCACGTTTCCGAAACTTTCCACGTCCTCTGTGTGACGAGGGACTAGTGTCGCAGGAACAGCTCACGAGACCCGGCGCCCTGCCTATTATCAGATAAAGCGGACTTGCGGGGATCAAAATAAACGCGTCATTTACAGCCTCCGAGCGGGCGTTTTCCTGATAGGACATCAGGTGAGTCCCAGAGACACAAACTATAGCAAGGTCGGTACCGACCTTCTAGCAGTTCACTATGTTACAACAGGCGCCATTGAAAATTTAGAAGGGGGAAAAAAAGCCTTCCTTTTGAGGTATACTAGCGAGGAGTTGTGTAGCTTCAACGATTGAGAATGGTCAAACTTCACTACGACCGTGGCAAGTGTGCTTTGAAGAAAGGAGATTCCACTGGAGACAAGAACTCTGCACCTTTACGACGATGACGGCAGTGAGAGGAACAGTGGTCGACTTGACCACGTCGAAGTCGCCGAGGATATCTCGGGACCCCGATGTCATCATCGGGACAGATTCCAGACGAAGTTGGATGATCTGCCTTGGAATCGGTGCGGTGCTTTTCTGCGGAAGCTGCATCCTCCATGCAGAAACCGTTGTCGCCAAGTCCATTGCAGACTCCGTCGGAGTGCCAACGTACAACGCGTCGTGGCCTCTGTACGTGGCGTACCTGGCTGGTGCCTTCGTGGGTGAGTGGCTGGGTCATGATCATTTCTAAACGTCTTCGCAACCAGCCGCACGTGGTCCATCAGAGTTGGTCTATATTCCGTTACATTTCACGACTGACTGCAGCTGACACTAGAAGCCATTCCAGCCAATTCAGCGTTATAAAAGTACACGTGATTGAGGCAGCGAGTCGCTGCGTTCCTCCCGCAGGTCACGTGATACTTTTGCGGCATTGGATCGGCTTCAATGGCTCGTAGTGTCCCCTGCGAACCATCTTAACATGAAAGGGATTATTGTGTGTAACTTATAAGGCAGCACGACTAGATCTTCCTGTACATGCTTGCAATGCTAACCTTGTCGTTTACGATGGGCTCTCCGCATCACCGTCTAGTCCCTTGCCTAGATTCTGTTCCGACAGGCTACTTTGAAAATATACGAAAGCATCCTGGAAATGTTTTATTGAAGGAAGGTGAAAAAAGAAAGCATGCGAGCTGGTGAATTTTATTGTACTGTCCGTTTTTTTATTGTTCCTGCGTCTCAGGGTTACTGTGGAAGAGTTCTCTTAGTTTTTAGTATTAGACTCTACCTGATTGTGCCAAAATCCTGACACTGCGCGGTAGACACATTTATTATTTTCAATTGGCAAGGACATTTCTACAGTGTCAGCGGGCTATTCTGTCTCACATTTCGTTTCTAAATGCGACAGCGTTTGCTTAGGTTGTACTCAAAGCAAAAGGCTAAGATGGAAGAAACAGCGTCCACCCCAGATTTTGGTCTCCACGGTCTGGAAGTATCCTGAAATTAGTTTGGAGATAGGATAGCCGTGCGTCAACGTATCTTTTTTATGATGGGCTGTTCTGGTTTCTGGCCCTCGAGCACATTACGTAAGTAAGCGAGGGGATTGTAAATCTATAAATGCGCCGAAAGTTGCGGAGTGTTTTAAGGTAAACTTTTTTGTGCACATAATGAGATCGTGCTTACTGACACGGTTATACTTCTGATATATCGTTATATGTTTACGGCATTGTAAATTCTCGATAGTCTGCTGGGGCTAGTAAACTGAAAGTTACGAATCTTTAATCAAAACAGGCATAGGACGCTTTCACTTTATCTATGCGTGTAAAATTGACTATACTAGTTAGACTATACTAGAGTGCTCGTCCCTTTTTATTTACAGAGCACAAATTAAATGAATATAGCTTAATAACCAGATTGGTTCGGTAAGGTACGACACTGTAATTCGCTACAATTATGACCAGATGCTGCATATTGTTCGCAAACCATCAATACAAAAAAGTCCTTCTATAAAAAGTGAGTTATCGAAATCCCCTTTGAAACAATGTAAATTTCAGCCTTTTTTGTTAAAGTGGAAGTAAAACCATTGCTATGACCTATTGGTAAATTTGATAGAGCTAACTGAAGTGGGCGGCAAAGGCAACTCCTCTGAATTTTAATACATTATTTTGTTTGTAACATAATATTGAACCAAAATCTCTCATTATTATTTAACAATGGAAATACATATCGAATGCGTGTTTTTGGTAAACTGCAGTGTATATCTTTGCAAAACAAAGGTTTGCAAAATTTATTTATAAAATAATGTTTTGTTCTCGCGAAAGTTCCCTGAATTCGGTATGTCATAGTTATGTGATGCAAACTACGTGACTTATTCCAAATATTATAGTAAAACTTTCCATACTGCCATGCCTCAGCATGCAGAAGAATAGAGCTGCTTCAAATAAAAATACATTGACAGGCGGTTTCGCAAGTTACAAGGGAAATCATGCGGGACATTTCAGGCAGATATTTGTTTAGGTTGGTTTTCAAAGCAGCGATTAGTTTTAAATAATATTGGTACTTTCCATTATTAATTATCGATTTTTACTGTTCTTATTGCAGGTCCGGTGGCAGGAATTGTCACCAAAGTTTGGCCCAAGACCCTGCTAGTTACGAGCTGTATTGTATCGGCAGTCGCATTGGCTTGCTGCTACTTCATTTTCGGACTTTTATCATGGACGTTGTTACTCGGCCTTCTGTTTGGTGAGTACTAAGAAGCGTTCGAGGGAAGTCTGGTATTTGTTTAGATTTTGTGAAGGCTTATTCTTTTAGTCTTTGTAACGATTATTTCCCAGAAGAACAGTTGCCGATAACGAAGTTTTATTGCGTTCAATATTGATTTGTTTTGACTCAGTATGGGAAACACTTCTTATATGATCATAGTAGGGCAAGTTACGTTGAAAATGTTAATTAACTTTGATCGCAACACCTATGCTTCGAAAGTAGCTGAATAAAATTAAAATAACCAGCGCACAAAAAGTAAATAATTACTAGTATGACATTTTTACGCTCTAAAATATGGTCTTTTTTTCCATGTATCCCCTTTGGGGATTCGCTATACGGCGGTTTACGTTCCTGACATCTCGTGCTTTTAAATCGCCTGCTATATTAACCGCGGTGCACTATATGGAGCCTATACGAGTCATTCGTTTCATTACTTTGCAAGACAAGTGAGACTGTTAATTTTATTTTCGTCATTACATTTCTGAAACAGAAAAAGTATCTAATCATGTTTGTAGGTACGAAAAGAACCGAATGGAGGCTCGAGTTTATATCTTTAGAAATATTCGACTACACGCAGTTAAACATTCAATGTATACGTTGTAATCACATTAGTTTTGTTATTTGTTTCTCCAACCTGACAATGAAAGACATCGCACTCGCACCTTATGTGGGGTATCTTCTGTCCATCCGTGTGTATGTTGCGGCATTGACAGTTGCTCAGTTGTGTTCACTGTCACAGTCTCGGTCCTTTTAAAGTCCCGCGAGCAGGCTGTAGGCTAATGAGAAAAAAACCCCGAAAAAACAGACGTGTACAGCCCAGCACACGTGTGCTTCGGGCGCCGCGGCCCGCGTCGGAGATCCTCAAAGCTTCGTGTCTGAGACTGACCCGCTGCGCGAAAGCGAGAGGGCCCTCAGTACTGTACGTCACTGGCAGCGCGGCGTAGAGCAAAGCTGCTCCATCCTCGGTGCCCTGATGACAATTCAGGCCTAGCGACGAGTACAGAAGACCGCACGCACGGAACCAGCGGCCGATTACAGCACCGAACGAGTTCACTCGTTTTCCAGTCGCTAGCTTTTGTGTATACAAGCGACAAGTACGGCATAGCGCACGCACGGCGGCGGCCGCCGAATACGGCACCGAACGAGCTCACGGGTTTTCCAGTCCCTAGCTTTTGGGCATACGCACTAACTCTTGCTACATATGCTGGATAACTACCACGTATGCAGAATCAAAACAAAATCCGCTTACCTCCAATCTTTAGACGGCTAGCACAACAGAGGTAGGTGCCGCTCGGACTGCGTACTCGTTAAACGAGAACGATCCTGACGTCACGTTCACATAGCGGCTGATTTCCAGTGTTGCCGGGGCCTCGAGTGGCTAGTTTCGGTTTTGTTGGTCGCGTTCCAAACAAAACTTTGAGGCGTCGATATCTTTAAAACTTCGCACATTAACGAGAGAAAAATAGACCTTGCAATTCAGGCGACTACACTAAAGACAGTCATAATCCCAAAATCGAATGCATTGACCGGAGTTACCCTTTAAGAATGGGAATTTAGTGCCGTTTCGCCAATGATAGGTGCCGTTTCTCGCGGCTACAAACAGCGATAACGCCGGCTTCACTCAGAAAACGTCGGCTTCGCTCCATGGGACAGGTAATGGTTTCGCATTAAAAAGAGGAAGGGAAAATCATACGTGGGTATGACAAACGGTTAGCGGAAACCACGTAGACATATGCTCGTTAAACCTATCCGGACACGCAATGCACTATTGACCCAGGGCAGTGAGCAGGGGGCGCCTCGGTCGGCCGGCAGCACGGCTGGTAGGGAAGGGGCAACTTTGGGCAGGCCATGCTACCGAGCGATTGGGCACGAGTGCTACGTCACAGTTTGACAGGGCACTCGGACGTTGGAGTTCGACATCGGGTCCAATGACTGCGGCAACGAAACATCTCAGAGTGACGAAAAGTTCTCAGAAGATGGCGCAACCTGTTGAACCAAACTTCATCGCCTGGCCGGTATAGAAATAAAATCTGATCTGTTTGCTTTTGATATATGCCCCTTTTCGAATGGCACGGTACCAATGGGGAATTAGAAGAAAGTGGTTATCATGCTATTGTTATTACATTTCAGTTGAGATAGAACCGTCAGGGTATAATGTTTAAAAAAATAATCACACTGTAGACAATAATATTCAACATAAATATTCGATTATATTAGTAAAATACTTTGCTACGAACATTCTATAAGGTGCAGTGATAGGTACTCCGGTGTATATGTTTTCAAACTGTCTAACAGAAGTTTAGTGCTTATAGTGGGATATAGGTCTTTATATAACATATGGGTTACCCTGCTGTTATACAATCTTTACTTAATAGAACGGATATTCAAATTGGCACCCAAGCAGCGACTGCTGATTGGGACTCAAGCTGTGACAATAATAATAAATTTAAAAAGAACCTGGTATATGAAAGCTGCCGACCGGTTGCGACGTAACAACGTAACTGCAACGGAGATAAGTTCCTTTTACTTCTTTTACTTTTTTAGCTAAGCTCTGAATACAACCTGCGGTGGTACGGGAAGCACACAAAGGTGTAATGTTTTCATATGGAGTGCTGAAGCACTTGCAAAGTGGCGCTAGTAACCCCGGAAAGTTTGCCAAAAATAATGCATGGCACAAAAAGTAAGTGAAAAAGAAACAATTGTTTGAGAGGTGTCTGATGCTCTCATCTAATTAGATATCTACGGTGTGACGTCTAAAAGCTCGATACAGAGCTGTAATAAAATATAGTTAAGACTCTAGACCTCGCATTGTTAGGCAGTAAATGTATACATCTGTGATGGATGTATGGTTAAGCTGGCAGCTTTATAGCAATGTGTTATTTGCTAATGTTCTTAAGTTACTCAGGAACTCTTCGGTGTATTTAGTGCGCACTTTGTTTTGTGAGAGTGTAACAACAGTCGATATGAGGTTTGTTATGTTTTCTTTTGCGTCTGTTGTGTACTAGTATACCAGTTTATTATAACACCTGCGCTGTGTTTGACGTCAACATTCTGTAAACGACGTAATTTTCCCGAGGATCTAACTTTCGCGATTTGAAAAGAGTACTGTTAAAAATTGATCACTGGAATACATTATCCGGCGGACGAATACATACGGATAGCATAGCGTTCCTACCTGTAAAACATTCTTGAAACTTATATGTCGAAGAAAAACCCTGCCAAACTAAAGTATATGCCACAATAAAACAACAACAACAACAACGACAACAACAGCAACAACAGCAACAGCAACAACAGGAACAGCAAACAACAACAGCAGCAACAACAGCAGCAACAACAACAGCAGCAACAACAATAGCAGCAGCAGCAACAACAACAACAGCAACAAGCAACAACAACAACAGCAGCAGCACAACAACAACAGCAACAACAACAAGCAACAACAACAACAGCAGCAACAACAGCAGCAACAGCAGCAACAACAATAGCAGCAACAGCAATAGCAACAACAACAACAACAACAACAACAACAACAACAGCAACAGCAACAATGCAACAGCAACAACAGCAACAGCAGCAACAGCAACAACAGCAACAACAACAACAGCAACAACAACAGCAGCAATAACACCAGCAACAGCAGCAACAACTATAGCAGCAACAACAGCAGCAACAACAACAGCAACAACAACAACAACAACAACAACAACAACAGCAGCAACAACAATAGCAGCAACAGCAGCAACAACAACAACAACAACAACACACAACAAACACAGCAACAACAACAACAACAACAACATGAACTCAGAAAATCGTGATGCTAGCAGAATTAGGATATATTTTATGATGTCAATAAGAATACCTTTAACAATCAAGGAATATGCGGGAACTTACTCGAAGTGGGAACCAGTGAAACACGGTGAATTGATCGACTGGCTCTCTGATTTCTTGGGATGATATTCACAATTAACCGTGCCACGTTATCACGCGACGGGAGACATGATATCAATATAAGAAGTTTGGATTGGGATAGATGGTCAATTATCTGGTGATTAGAACTAAACAGAGCATGCAAGAAAGAGATGTACAATTACACAGAAACTTTGCAAGGACTGGCGCTAACGTTAGCATAAGCCCTTGTTGTACGTATATTCGTTCTCTCCCTCATCCTATTAGTATGGCACCATCGTCAGCAGTATGGCACCATCGTCAAGGCATGTTTATTTTTTTGTCGGTGCCCGTGGATCGGTTTCAAGTTCCACAAGTTAAAACTTACAAACCAAAGATGCACCTCTTTCTAGAAGAGACAGGTACCTAAATGATGACTTGTTTACCTTTTTGTTGTCAAGGTCTGAACAGAAACAAGATCACGCGTACATAGGTCTTGAAAACGTGTTTGATATTACGGCTTCTAGAAACTAATACCTTCTTGTCAAATCACTAGGTGGTCGATTTTTGTTGGTGATTTTGTCAAAGTATTACTTGTTGCAGTTGAGGTATGATGCTTCTTGAATGCTGCGAGCCACATTTGTTGTGTGGTTTTACTACATAAATCTTGCCCTTTCAGGAGCCTCGGTGGGAGCAACAAAGACGGCTTGTGTCCTCATCGTAAATGCCTGCTTCAAGCAATACCGCTCCATCGGAAATGGGCTGAGCATTAGCGGTGAAGCCGTAGCGGTATATCTTGGTGGGCCATTGATCAGTAAACTGACCAACGAGTACGGTGTGAAGGGAATGTTCCTCATTATGTCCGGAGTTATGTTAAACGCCGCCATGATTGCTTTCTTCATCAGCAGATTTACGTTCGATGCATCCGAAGGGCCGGGGAGGAGCTGTTGTCGCTGGACTCAAAGTCTGACGTCGACTTGGTGAACAAGGTGATAATGGAAGAGGCGCCTGTTGTGGACGAAGAGAAGGATCTTCTAAAAGTCCCGGTCGAACGATGGCCGGAGAGCCTCTCTGATATAATGAATCGCGAACGAAGAAGAACGAACATTGTCGAGTGTGTTGCAGTCATCGAACATCAGGAAAGCGACAGTGAAAGTGATGACGCGCTGTCATGGTCTGGCAGCGAGTTGCAAGATTGGCGGAGTTCTGGTGAAACAAGTGCTAAGAATGATGCTGTGAATAGCCCGAAGATGCCATGGCGATCATTTTCTAAAGACAGCGACCAAAGTCGCTTGCTCAAGAGGCGAAGTTGGCATAACGACGAGGTGGATGTGAAAAGACGACGAAGTTTCTTAGAACGATGGGTTAGTTCTTCTATAGAATCACTTCGTGTTGTGCGCCAGGCTGAAAAGACGTACACCAAGTTGAAGGACAGCGAAGACTCGCCGCCATCTGATATCAATGTTTCGTCTAGGGATAAAAGCACGAGCCGAGACAATGTCACCAGTGTCTCAACAGTGCCAGCAACAGATGCAATCAGCACAATTTCCAGCCACAGCAAGCTGTCATCCGAAAATCACATTCAGTTCCATCCGCACGATGGGTGTGTTGTGCAGCACGCAGATGTACTCAATGTCGTCGAAAACTTCCCTCCCGAAAAATCTTCCAACGGAACTGACGCTCCGGGTCCTATCCCAGCCATAGTACTTGAAGATGCCTTTAGCAGCGGCCTTTCCCGCAGCAACACAGAGCTATCCCTAGAAAACGGAGACTTGTCTCGCAACGCAGCCTTACTTAGCAGCTTCGACCAACTGGCGCTTACGGTACCTGGAGCACCGTTGAAGCGCCGGTATTCTCGTTTGGCCCAGGACATCATCATCCGCCAGCTACAAGACAAGAGGAGGCAAGGGCGCTGTGGCGGCCATCTTAACATCTTCAGTAATCCGACTTTGTACCTGATCTGCGTGGCAAACTCGGTAATGTTCAACTCCGTCGTCATCTTTCTCACTAAACTGGCGGAGGTTCTGCAGATGAAGAGCATCCCAGCAACCCTTGAAGACAGGCTGATGCCGACCTTCTGTATAGGAAACCTTGCCGCCTGTCTGTGTTCGGGATGGTTCACCGACGAGGGCCACATCAGCGTACGACGTGCCATCGCGGTGGATTTCTTCATCCTTGGTGGCTCAATGCTCATCGTGTCGCTTCATAACAGCGTCAACACGTTCGCCGTGCAAAGTCTTCTCCAGGGTTGGGCGTTCGGGCAGAGCAAGGCCCTGGCTCCAGTCCTCCTGGTTGACACTCTCGGAGTCGGTTCATGCGGGCTGGCCTACGGCGTGGTTTCCTTTGCGACAGGAGTGAGTGCGCTCATCGGGCAGCTCCTGGTTGGTACGTTCGTCATTTTAAATAATTTTTACCAACCCTTCAAAAACTTAATTTTGAATATTTTTTTTTACTATTTTACCACTCACAATTTCGTAAGTGACAGGATGCTCGTTTCAGGGGAGAGCTGAAAGCGTATTAATGGGCTACTGTTTCTTTTCACTTAAAAAGGTTCGAGTTAAAGGGTGTTTACTAGCAGTGTGAGTCTTACGGGCTACACGGCGTGCAAGTTCGCCTGTTTCTTGCGCACCTCGTGCGTTCGTTTTCCACCCAAACTCGCCCGCGTGCTTTAGCCCCCCCCCCCCCCCGACCTCAACCAATTACGGTGCGTGCTTGGCAGACTCGTCACCGCGTATTTCCTGGTCCTTCTCTATGTTGCTCACCGATCAACGCGCTCCTCCTTGCATTCCGATGCGCCAAAGGCGCACTTTGGAACACTTGCTCGCCATATATAAACCTTTGCAAAAATTGCCCTCTGCGCGCTGCCATCTTTGTCTGCTGGACTGTGGAAAGCCTTTTGAGCGTGCGCGGTTGCTCTGCTGTGTGGTAGATCGGATGCTACGTATGCTTCCACAGCTCAGTGACTCAGCATTTTTCGCCAGGGTGACAAGCGATGCAAAGGTCTATAGTCACAGACAGCTTAAGAAACGCAAAATCGGCAAGTTCTAAGCTTCTTCTTATCCTGCTGGCGTCAATGTGATTGTGGCATTTGCCGACAAGAACGTTGAAGATCAAATCTCAAATCATGATGCGTGAACGCGTTAATCAACGCCCTGCGTTTCTGAAGCTGTTGGGGACAGCTAAAACGTATATGACTAAGATGTCGTTTTCTGTCGTCCGTCGCGTTTTCCCCCTACCCCCGGCTTACTCTGTCTCCTTAAATCAGCTCGTCTGTATTTTCACTCAGCTCGAATTACTAATTTATTTTCGCAAGCGTAAAGGCTCCTTTATTGCTCCATACTTTTTGGAAGCAGCATTGACCTGCCGAGTAATATCGGCTTGCCTTGGACGTACACCAGTCAATATAACTCTTCAAATATTTAATAACAGTATATGACGAGTTTTTGCAATGCTTTTTTATTCAGCATAAAACGGTAATATCTCGCGTCCTTTTTGTTT
The DNA here is from genome assembly GCA_037355805.1 of Ixodes ricinus. Taxonomy (NCBI): domain Eukaryota; kingdom Metazoa; phylum Arthropoda; class Arachnida; order Ixodida; family Ixodidae; genus Ixodes; species Ixodes ricinus. Next base: position 9,917 of record JAZHYW010028946.1, on the reverse strand, counting down.
CTGCAGTTCATTTCAGGGACTCGTACGGGACGCAGGACTTCATCTTCAACTTTCACGGGATCCTCGCGCTGGCGATCGCCGGAATGTTCCTCGTCGAAACAAGATTCAACCGTGCGCTCGTTCGGAAAAGAAGGCCGCGAGCTCAGGAGTTGTGAATTTTGCGCCCACCCTCATGACACCTGAGAGCCTGACTGCACCAGTGTAAATCGTGCTCGTAAAGCTCTATTTGTCGTAAGAGTGTGCTGAAAACTCCCTTGAACTTGTTGTTCACCACTGTGCGAAACATAAACGTTCATCACGAGCAGAACATAAAGGATCTTGAGATCGTTTGCGTGCCAAACATTTAGCTGATGATATCATGGGGAACGTCAACGCTTGGCAAAGAAATTTTGGTTCTTCACACATTCTAGAATTCTAGTTGTTTGCAAGAATGGTGGATCTTAGAAGAGGGCGGGTTGCACTTTTGTGACCGTCAAGTCCAGGTGCTCCACACTTAAGAGTCATAGTACAATCAATCATATATTTTATTGTGCCCCCAACCGTTCGTTGGCCTTAGAAGGGGTGCTCGTACGTGAAGAAAAAGAAAGGAATATATGACGAGCGAGGAAACTGATACACTTTGTTTAAAAAAAAGTATATTTTAAAATGAGTGAAATACACGTCAGAGTAATTAAGCTTGTTGAAGTGTGCGTATCTTTAGACCAAAGTGCTTAAATTCAGATCTGACAACAAAACAACACGATACGGTACTGAGAAAGTGCGGAACATTTACGCAACCATGAATAAGTTTTACATACTGATAAGTTTAGGACCCATTTAAACGACATACATATTGCAAAAGTTGTGAATTGATTGTTTTCTTTTATGTGGAGCCCCAGACAGTGAACAATTAATTCCTTGGCAACTTTACTGCCATTGTAACATTCTTTTGACTACACGATGGAAAGTGAATGTTAATTTTTTTTATCTCTTTGTGTTAGAAAGTCAATAAATATTAAATGAATCACCTTTTAATAATTTTAGTATTGAACTTTGCTAGATTCGTCTTCTGTCTTATTACTAGCACTTGGAAGTTTACAAACATGTTTTGGTGTTTCATACGTAAAAAAAGAAACAAGTAAAATTTTCTCGCAACGTTTAAAGAAACAAGAACAAATATTTGTTTAAAAAGGTATTTTATACTGTTTTAACCATGATCACAACTAATATAAAGCTAATATTTTGTTAAGTTTCTCGTGAGTTGGGTTGCTGAAGGAACGTTATAGCACAATAAATGTTACAGCACCAAATAAGAGATCCTCCTTAAATAAAACAAATTAAAAAAGTGGTTTCATGTCCGTTGCACATACTCGGTGAGTAATATACTTTGTTATTAATATATCAAGAGCTACCCGTTATAAAATTTGGCACCCAGAGAACTGGAAAATAAAATAAATGATATGTGTGTCGATTTCGCCACTCAGATGTACCGGTTAATCTAAATAATGCAAGTCTATATTTATATAATTGTTTAGTATTGAAACGGTTGGTGTTATGAGAAGCGTCTTGTTCTGGTCTGTGACCGCGCCCAGTCTGCGCGCTTCCAGAACGTGCTGACGTGCTTCTCCGCGGCTCGCAGCTCGGCGTTTCCCTCCTGGTGTCTCGGGTTGCATCCGCCGTTGCTTGGGCTCAAACGCTATCATACGTGCGCGTAATACAAGACAGCAACCTTGAAAACGGCTGGATATTGCTTTATCTGAGTAATATATTTTCTCTATATTACTACCAGGGGAATAGCCAGGAAATTCTTTCAGAGTTTCAGGGGGGGGGGGGGGGGGCGGTGGGCGGTGTGTGTGTGTGTGTGGGGTGGGGGGGGGGAGATGGCTAAGATGCCCATGACTTGAGGTTTGGCGGGAAGGAGGGAGGGTGGGGGGTCAAAATGTATGTGTATTCTATAGGGTCGGCTGGGTTTCGGGGGCGATGCCAAAAACCTCCCCTCTGGCTACGCCACCGATTACTACAACATAAGGCAGTATATTACTAACCAATCTGTAAAATCAATCCACAAAAAAATGCGAATGCACATTAAAATGACGTTTGGAGCTTAGCCTAAATTTCCCTTTTTCGGAAGGTTTCTGGGTTTATCTAGCATTTATGAGTTCTAATATATACCCACTGCAAAACATGTTTAGCTTGTATAAAAGCAGCCACCATAATAAAAAATAATATTACGTCGTTGACAACAAACGATTAAATAAAAGCGTTCGCGTCCTTCTTTTCGTTTCCGGTTGCATTCGTTCGCTTGTCTTAAATAATAGTCTGGCTGGCCCTACGTTGTTTTTCGAGTATCGTAAATTGGAAAGGGGGGGGGGGGCAGATTCAAGTGGGATCCCGCGAAGTGTCGTGCTTAACCTAATACGGAACAAGCAGGTTTACGGGCGCGTCGGGGTGGGGGGGGGGGGTGTAAATCATAATAATAATAATAATATTATTAATAATAACATTTTAATTCCAAAACACATTTTATTTAATTAATTTCACCTTAAAGGCCCAGTTAGGGCATTACATAAGGGGCAGTTTATTAACATGAAACAACAGAAAAACGCACTAATGGAGAATAATACAAGGAAAGAAAAGACAAGTGTAGTAACAGTTATACAAAATATAAAACAGCAAAGTAGCACACTGCCATAAGATGGATTTTAAGGGCACATAAAGGTGGCACCAATAAAAAAAGCCGCGCAACGCAGCTTGACGAGTTCTTGGTCCCAGTACATTCTGCAGAAGCTTCGGAAATATCAATATCCAAACAAAAACGTCAATCCTTTGTTACAGAATTTGTCACTTTTTCTCAAAGCGTAACCTAGAGGGCCGCAACAGAACCGTTGTCCCATTCAGTGAGAAACGCTAAGCGAACGGTTTAAAATACGTGAGAGATCGTTGGCGTTCTCTGCCTGTTCGTGTAGTTATGTATTTATTCTTTAAGGGCCTGAAGGCAACATGCCTGGGAGTAGGCTAAAACATTTAAATAGCACGCACAAACCCTCTCTCACCCCCGCCCAAAAAAAAAAAAAAGAAGAGAAAGAAAAGATAGGTGGGTAAACACGTTAAAAGCAAATAGAGCGCCAAACATATTCACAAATAACATCTTAAATTCAGCGCTCTTGGTGAAACCGATGATAAGTGCGGATAAGCGATTTTTATCCAATGACGCTCATAGGTAGAAAGACGTCATACGTCATAGCAAAGTATAAAGACTGATAGAAACACGACGCTTACTTATTTTAATGATGGAGATCAGACGTGAGATGGTTGTGTTGAGGCTGGTTCACACAGTTTCGTCTGACTGTGATCGACGGCTCTACGACCGGTTGTGACGGCTTACGACACGATAAGACACTGGCGCCTTCTAACGGGGAGCGCTGGAACACTTCACATCTGCCTATATATTACGCATAATTATTTTCCGCTGGGCTGGAAATAATTAGGACAATATTATAACGGACGATTTTTCATAAATAGTGCGTAGATTTGATATCGTAAATACCGCAAAAAAAACCTTCGGCCCAGGGTATGCGCATATCAAAAGAATGCCAGGCAGGGTTGAGAATAAACATGAAGATTATCTAAATCGTGATTTAAATCAGTATTTAAACCGAACCAGTTTTACAACGATGGTTTAAATCACTGCCTTTCGCGCAAACACAATCCCAAAATATATTTATATTTACCGTTCGCCTATCATTTGATGCTTTTATGTGCATTTGTTGGGTATTTTATTTAAAACCAAAGAATCATCACGCTCTAAACATTTATACCAGGCTAAACATGAACAAAAAGTGGTTCTGTTTTGAGCAAATCAAAGCGTCGAGCTTCCTTTCCACCTTCCACTTCGTTCGAGATTACGTAACGTCCTACAGCAGACAAGTAAAAACTCGAAAGAAAAACTAAAAAACAAAACGAAAACTAGAAATGTAATGACATATACGTTAGAACTAGACAGAAAAAGCAAATAAACCTTTTTAAACTAAGATATCAAGTTGCCTTTGTTCTAGTAGTATGACAGGTTTTACATCAATACAATATTTTTAATCAAAATGTACTTTTAATTCATCATAGCTTGCAGCGCAACAAAACGAATCCTCGTGTGCTAGCCAGCCGACAGTGACTTTGACGAGCAGCGAGATCAGCTTTTTGGATCTTGGAAAACTCGGCCGGTTTTGTGTGGAGTGAAAAAGAAGCGCCAGGGCCACGGAGAGGCATGCCTGCAAGCAGCAGCAGCATCATGTGTCTTCTTTCGTTTCAATAGAATCAGTTGCTAGTTCAGCGCTTGTCTTGTGTTCTCTTCTCTGTCTGTTCTTGTCCCAGTCGAGCTGCAAGTTGGGATGAACTCCTACCAACTCGCCCAATTGATCATTTCGCTATGTACTTTTAATATGCATTAAATATTTTTCCGGATTGTTATCAATCTAAGTTATCAAAAGGACCTATCAATCATTCTGCCATGTTTAGAAATACATCTAGTGATAAGGAATCACAATTTTTTCAAAGCAGCAAATTAAATAAAATCAATGTTAAATAAATTAAATAAATCTGATCCATCTGATTTTCGAAAAAGCTATGAACTTTTTTACCCTGGTTTTAGGGCTACTTGAGAGATGAAGCCAGTCTGTTTTCTCATCGCAAGCCGTCGCAGTCGATCACAGACAAACGTTAATGTGTGAAAAGCATTCAGGAGAAGATCACGCAGTGTTAATTATGATGACGAATCTGAATGAACCAAACACAGGCGTGATGCTTTTCTGCAAAGTGAGAGTGGCACATCCAAAAAATCGAGAGTTCTCTGGGCGTGACATTGTTAAGTGGTGGACCACTGACCGAGCGATAGGTCTGCGCTCTGATAGAGAGTCTGACCAATGAAGAGAGACGAAGACGTATGACAAAAACAACTAGAAAATGTAATTTGGTTGCAGTCAGAAAGCTAACTGCGATAATACACTTTGCACAAATCGCTTTTGTAATATTCGGTATAACTTTTACAAAAACAGGGTTCACAAATCTATCTTCACAGAGGCTTATACAATCTCTGATAAAGCTACTACGATTCACCGAATCAAAATTTGCTAATTCAACAAAGTAACCACGAATGCGAAAAATTCCCATCTGGCGTGTCGATGGTTGACGACGTATCCCTTCGAGGTCCGTTCAAGGAGGAGGAGCTCCGGCGGTTGGCTGGCTCACTATGGGCGGGGCTTGGCCTTGTACCCACTTCTTGAGATGGCGCGCACAGACTCTATGGAACTCCGTCCTGTACTTGGCGTGGGGACACCGACAGCGGTTTCGTAGCCCCCGCTCGACGACGCGATGCAAGTCTCTTCTCGCACTGCCCTTTGTTGTTCACACTCAAACCCAGGTTCGCACACCACACTTGGAAATTCCCCTCCCCAGACGGTCATTGCCCTGTAGGTCTGCCATTTGGCCCTGAAAACAGTCGGCTTTCCAAACGCAAAACATTACCCGCCATTTCACGTGACAAAACCCTTTTAGGTTCAAAGACCCCTTTGTATATGTTTTGTGCCTTGTCTGTCTTTGGGCAGAGTCACAGGAAAGCAATATTTACCACTGTGGATGCCACAGACGCGGCCTTTTGCCGCCCATGACCTCAAGAGTAACCCGAGTCTCGGACAGGGCAGTTCAGAACCAAGGGATACACGCGTTCCCGTACCGAACCTGGATGGATGAAGTGAGGGGAACGGAACCACCAAAGGAGGTGTCGAGTGCCACTTCACGCACGCGTGGGGGAATTCGAAGACAGGGAAGGACTCCGGGAAACCAGGCGGCAGGCTACGTCGTTAGACGTTCCCTGCCCGACCTTCGCATCCTACCCTTGCCAATTTATGTGACAGAGAGGTCAGGCAATTCCAGGGTTATTTTTGTTGTTGATACGCTAAACTTGCGGTGGTGGTCATGCAGTACACATCGAATGGGCAGAACGTTTCTAAACAGATCCTAGTGATAATAAGTTTGATTTGGTGGGGTCCCACATAGCGCCAGCGTATTCCAACTTACTAACAAGTAATATTTTCGAAGGAAACTGTTTAAAGAACAGACCGACAAGAGAAAAAGGTTATTTTTAATACACGGCTAGCATTTGATTACGTATTCAATTTGAGTATTCCAGGAAGTGTTGTTAGCAATGTATATACCAAGGTAATTATACTAAGATACGAATTTACATGTAATGCCTTAGATGAGGTAAAGAAATCAGCTGTTATACTGGCGTGATCATTATCATGAATTTACACTTGTCAATAATCAGTTCAATTTTCTATTGATTACACCAACGGAGAGCATTGTGAAGGTCATAATGATTGTCACGATGTCCGTGGGCCAGTATGTCAATGAGTTAAATTAACGTGAAAAAAAAACACATCTCATGTGCACAAAAAAAAAATTCGACCGGTTGACAGGCGCTAGGGTTACGCCTGGCGTAAAAAGTAAGCAGGGGAAGTGACCACAGGGTACAGGATAAAAATCACCAGATATTTCCTACTTTCTCCAAACAACAAACAAACTGAGCTATTGCAAAAACCCGACTCACCACTTAAAAAAAAATTACTTGTGAACATTTTTACAAACAAAGAACGAATCGCTTGCTCAGCCATAATTGGTTGTTCATCCACAACCGAAACGTATTCATTTCCTCTTAAACCTGGGCAATATTCTGCACAAATACACACGACATAGAATATTCGCGACCTCCACTCTGCAAGCCAACGGAAAAATTCCTCCCAAAAGAAGATCATATAACACGGCACTTATGAATGGGTTACAAGATAGAGCATTGAAAACTACAGCATTACGCTACACGCAAAACTGGTAATACACTGGTGTTTTCATCCACAAAGAATTCACCAAATCAGTTCATCCACCTCTTTCACAGTATCTACAGGCGGCTTAAAGGAGCTATGCAACGATATTAGCGTTGAAAGAATTGGCATCTTCTACTTTTTGACATTGTTCACTTTGTCACAAAGTACAGCAAACACACCTCCTTCCTTCGAAATATTGCGCTTCCGCCGCGTAATCGCAGGGCAAAAATTAGAATATTCCCTGACCTGCAGCCACGAGCGGCGGCCATGAGAACCACGCGGCGTGACGTCAAAAAGGGGGGGGGGTTCTTGTAGAAAGATAGCAAGTTGTGCGAATACCTGCTCAATAAAAGGAAACTTTTCTATAAATCTTGTCGTTCCAATATAAATATAAATGCGTCAAAAACCTGGTATCATCGACAAAACATTCATTATACGGAGTTTTAGTGGCGCCATCTATCCTAGGTCCACAAAACCTTCAGCTCTATCTGCTACCGCGAACAGCCATTAGAAGCCGGAGGGGTAGGGGGACAGCGCCGGACGGGGATGGCCGAACCTGATGAGACTTTCCTCCTCTCACCATATTGTTTGCGCTGCGCCCGCCAGCACGTGATCACGCGGTCGCGAGCGGATGAGTTCTCGCTGCTCACTGATCGGCTCTAAAGAGAGAGCTTCACCGGAACCCCACGCAACCCCCATTGATGTCACAGCGCACGTGACTCGGAAGATGGTGAAGGAGTTGAGAGGTGCCGAAAACCTCAATCTTTGTCCATTTTTAATATAAAAACTAGGACATGGTGGCAAATTCGTTTTTCGTTCTTTACTTCAGAAAGGTGGCAACACCAACTCCCAAATTATTTAAGCAAAGCACTGAAACTGTTGCACAGCTCCTTTAAGTAATCAGCCCCGACATTTTCTCTCTCTTTAATACATTGCACTCTAAAATCGTACTCTTGGAGTTTCAGACTCCAGCACATTACCCGAGCGTTCGCGTGGTCGGGTTCGTTTAATGTACTGCACAGGTTCGTTGTCTGTCTGGAACACGAATGTTTACCCGTAGAGGCAGGGCTTCGACTTGTCAATGCCCCATCACTTACGAAAATGGCATATCTGGACTTATATAAAAAAACAATTATGGTTATATAAAAATTGGGCATATGTGGCCATATGAAACTTATCTGGCGAGATATGTCCAATGTTTTATATATTCATATCTAGGGTCGGCCAAGTTGAGGTATATCTTCCTCCCTTATAAGGCCAAGTATGTCCCAGTCAGATAAGGCAACCTTTATATACCGGGTGTTTTTTTTATACTTACAGATTTCTTTAAAAAAAGTCAAGAAAGCTACACTTATGCGGGTTTTGCGAGTGAGTTATCGCCCAGGGGGACATTATGAGGGTGGCTAATCTTTGCGATTAGTCGGTTAATTAATTACAATTCACTAATTAACTTTTTAATTATTGAAATATAGACATATGGTTCCAATTAGAAACTTGCTGAGAGTCGTCTAAAACCCCTAAATCAGTAATTTTTAGAAAGACTTTGAGCGCGTGAGAAGCGCAGTAGTGCGCTGAAGTTACCACTCGTGGACCAGGTACAAGGCTGCGGCTAGATAAGAGACGGAAAAATATTGCGCGGGTGCCTTACCGAAACCGCTAGCCTTGTATCTGCTCCATGAGTGGTAACTTTAGTGCACTACTACGCTTCTCACGCGCTGAAAGTGTTTCTGAAAATGACTGAGTTAGTGGTTTTCGATAACGCACAGCAAGTTTCTAATTGGAACCGCATATCTATTTTTTACTAATTAAAAGTTAATTAATAAATTTTAATTAATTAGCCGACTTAGCGCAAAGATTAGCCTCCCACGTATTGTCCCCCTGAGCGTATAGCCTACTCGCACAAATCTGTATAAGTGTAGCTTTCACGGCTTGTTTTAAAACAAATCTGCAAGCATAAAGAAAGAAACACCCGGTATATTGTTATTTTCTCCAAAAATCTACCAACAGTGACTTCTCATCTGCATAAGAAAAATACCAATTGGATATTTAGCATACACCAATTTTTTTATTAATTTTTACGTGAGCTGCGCTTTACGCCACTCCTGATTTCGCTCAACTTGGTTCCCAGGGAAAGCAGGATTATCGACATTCCCGTAACGAATGTCGATGAATCGTTAATGTCGAAGAAACGTGTCCATGAAACGTGTATCCACGAGAAGGTGGCTGTGGAACGTGTTATCACGAATCGCAGAGAGAATAAAAAATTCAGTATTCTATCTCCAGTTGTGACATAGTTTCAGACGGCCAATGGGCAGGTGACTGCTGGTAGAATTTCGAGGAAATTATTCTCCCGGCTGCCAGAGATAGACACGGCCTAATTCTAGAGGTAATCTGGAAGAGTACCTGTAGGAAAACAATCAATTGTCCCGAAATAGGTGGCAGAGCACTTACGTTGACGATACCGAGACTTGAAAAGTGTAATCCCAGATATATGTCGACAAATGGCCACGGCAAAATGAACAACCACTCAAACACAAAAACAAGTAGGAAGATGTCCGTGAAGATTCAACACCATGTAGCACAAGATGTCATTTGTAAAACCGAACACTAAACGCATCATAAAATTTTTGGGCTTCTTTGACGAAATCGCTTGTTTGCCGATATACGGGTAGGACTTTTGAATTTACTACAGAAGCACAGAATCCACAGCAGTTACGCAGGGCGCCACAGACGCCAAACCAGGTCCGCAGCAGGTGCACGTTCTAGCACGCTTTCAGCTTAGGGAAAGAGAGAAAAGGAGAGAAGGAAAGGCGAAAACGGAAGTGCACAAACAAAAGGCTTATCTTCTGGGGCATTTCCAACCAGGACCTGGTCCTGATTCCAACTATGACCACAACGAGAGGCTTTGGTCCCTTGTATCCAAGGTTGATAGTGCAGTGAATGCTATGTGTGGCCTTAGGCTTGAGGCAGGTGCCGTGTTCTGCCTTATCACCAGCTGCTAGACCGTAGGCACATGACCCTAACCGGAGACTCGATTGGCCTAAAACACGCATAGCGTCTACCCTG
>JAZHYW010028945.1:0-16322 GCA_037355805.1 Ixodes ricinus | reverse complement strand
GGTTCGACACTCTACCCACACCACTCTCCGGGACCCAGGTTCGCATCACTCACCCTCTGTATAACATTTAGAACCATTCTTGTGTTATACTTTTTTTCTTTGTTTGTGTTTAGTGTCCCGTGCGGACAACGATTGTAAACCGTTGCTGTGCCGGTTATTTCTTTTATGTGTAAGTAGCGCCTGCGCGCTAAGAAATGCAGTGTGAGTTTCTTTTTTTTTTCCTTGAATTTCATTGTGTAAAAGCGCCACGCGCGAGAAGGGCAAGAGCTGGCTTGTGTTTATTATTTTGTTTGTGTTTGGTGTATGCGTTGAGTCTTGAACGTGATTCGAGTAAATCCTTCGTTATTTTTAACGCAACGCTTCGTCTCGTTCCTCGCCCCCTCACAGTGAGTCCGTCCACCAGGGCGTGGACCTATCGTCCGGTCAGCGGTGCTATCAAAATTATAAATTTTGCTTGCATGGGGATCATTTGGACCTATTAATATTCCGAACCTGTGACAGAACCCGTTCGCGGCGCGCTAACTCTCGCTAATTCTAGAGACTTGAATTCTGGCCTTAAAACAAAAGAGGTATTCGCGTGCCTTTGTTTATCGCTAATATTGTAATTCTCAAAAATTGAGGGCTCGCGAAAAGTTTTCCAATAAGCGGTGCAGTCACACTTCAAAATAATGGCTCGAGCTTCGTACGTGGCGCCCACGTCCTTTAGTAAGCTGTTAACCTTAGATGTAATCATACCGTTTCCATGTAGCGTGATTTGCCGTTGAAAATTCGATTTTCAAGCCAAGTGGCACGAAACCTTCGTTACACGGAGGGTAGGAAAAATTCATGGAGTGTAGAGAAGCAATTGATTAGGCCTGATAGTTCCTGCTGCTCCTTCGGTAGATTCACCAGTTGCCATCAACCCTATTTTACCGCGTACTTCCGACCGAACTTCATGAAAATTTATCAGGTGTGTCCGACGCACACGCAGACACTGAGCGAGTCATTTCTGCTGCAGTCGATAGCTCCTTTACTTTGTCATAATGTAGGGGGCTCGTAAGAGTGACAATTTTAAAACGTTTCAAAAGTCGGATCCTCACGCAGTAATAAATTCGTGGGATTCGAATCCTCTCCAAAAACACCGCAGCGGAAAAACCCACACTAAGGGCGGTAACACTGCCCGCGCACGCTTTACGGGTACTCTACCATGAGCCACTCGTTACACTTATGTAAACAGTTTTCTTTTTCCACTCGCATCGGTTTTCAGGCATCGTTGGTTTGAAGTCTTCGGTGGTGAAATGTTTAGAGCTAAACATCGCGTGAATCCAAGGCTCCTTCGCAGATATCAACTTCGAGAGCCACTGTTTCTTCAGTGCGCCGGCCGCTGGATATTGGTGAGAACTGACCCCCAACTCGGTGCAATAGGTTTTGCACTGAGGCAATGAATAGTATCGCATCATATTCCGTTAAAATTGCTTTCACAACGATATTGTACGAGAAAATAAACGCGATATTCTACAGGTTCTTGGTCGCGACCGGGATAGCCTTTGGGGTGGCCATCTTCCTATCCACACATTGCTGATGATGATAGCGCGACAGTAGCGCCAACTTTGGTTCTATCTCGAGGCCATATAGCAAACACGCCCTTTTGAGTCCAGACAACGGCGGATGCAAAGAGACATCGGCAGGGGATAGCCGAGCGGCGATCCACGGAGAAGCACGGGACGCCTGGAAGCAAGAGATTGGGCGCGGTCGCAGACCAGAAAAGACGCTTCTCGTAACACTAGCCGATTGTAACCTAAACAGTTAAATAAACATATCCTTGCATTATCCCAAATTAACGGGTACATCAGAGAACCCTAATATCGGATCTTCGAGATATTTGTTAACGGAACCATCTAAGACAAACAGTCATGGATAATAATGGCTAGGTTTGTTCATGGACGATACGGGCGCAAGGATAGTTATACTAATATGAAAAGGGAATTAAATTGGCATTTGATCTCAGCTCGACGGAAGAAACTAAGACTAAATTTTTTGTTCCAAATATTTAATAGCAGGCTTGGAATTCACAAAGATACTTGCCTAAAAGAACCCCACAATATTTCCAGTCGAACCGACCACGCTTTTAAAATAAGAAAATAAAGTTCCATAACAAACATTTACGGTAATTCTTTTTTTTTTTTGTCAAGACTATTTAAGAATGAAGCAAGCCATCGGAGGAACGAGTGTACTTCGAAACCGAAGATTTGTTTGATTTCTTTTTTTTTGTTTTACGCCTTTAATTTCTCTGCAACGAAGCTCTCGATCAATGCGAAGCAATTCTTGAATAAAGAATAAAGAAATATAACATCAAAGGCGGCCTCCTCAGAGATACAAGCGCTGTGGTGTCGTCTGGTGTGTGTCTATCATATTACCAGGGGGTGGGGTTGCAAACTGGAATAAAGACCAATATTCTAAAATCAGTAAGAAGTTTGCTTCCTCTAGGACAACATGTAACGCTGAAAGTACGGAACGGCCACCACTCGCGCGTTATTGAAAGTTGTGTCCACGACAGTACGCCTGTATACTACGGTTAGGGATCCATGTTTAATATATGTAACATCTTGGTAAATCGAAGCTTCTGGACAGACGAAAAAACAGCTCCGAGAAACACAGGGACACATTCGATGGGAAACAGGACAAGGCGCACTCTCAAAAGAAGTGTATTGATATTGACAAGCTAATATAGCCACAAAAAAGCTTGCTAATCTTATCTACTCAGCCCGCGTATTAGAAAATCACAGGACTTTGTCTGTGTCCCTGTGGTTTTCGACGCTGTTTTTCTTTCGTTTACAATGAACCAACTGATTCAAATCTCCACTTCTGCAGAGTTCAAGCGTAGCTCATGCCTATATCGCCTTGTAGAATTTATATTGTTCAGCATTAAATATATGGGACTGTGTTACTAAACCACTTTTTTTTCTTGTTCTAAATTAGACAGCGTTCTTGTTGTTGTTGTTTTGTGTTTTTGTGTGAGCCGACATTTATGTAAGTGTAATATTCATCGAACCAAAAAATGGCATTGTGGGCGCCCCTAGCATTTCCTTTGTGAAAAACACAAAGCTTTGCAACAACAAAAAAAAACGCAATAGTTTTCTTTTTGCCGACAAGATTTTCTTCATTGAAGAAAATGCTGTAGACACCCATGGTGCAGTTTCTTAGTTTGATAAATATGAGGGTTGGATGCACGTCGGCTCATAGCTAAATGTTATTTTCTCTTTAAATATTTTGAACTAGATAACGTAAAAAAGTAAAATAAATCGTGGCGTATGCGTGTTTAGACAGCGGCAAGTTAATTAGCCAGCCCCAGTGGGCGTCTGGTATTATGTTGTCAAAGTTTTGCGTTCTATCATCACCCCTAGCGTCATATTCTCGTAGAGTTTTAGCTCTCTGCAATGCCTAGAGGTTATTTGAGTCGAAGAGTCGATTTTTATTTTCTCGATCGAACCCGATGAACTAAGACACCTTTATACTATACACGTGTTTGCATTCTGCAGCTGAAATTCATGTTGCAAGGAGGCTCAAATCTACCTGAGTGATGGGCACATGAAGTGGATAAGTACGCAACAAATAACGACTGTAAATGACCTAATTTTTGCGAGCTCCGCCGTTAAAAAGTATCGAAAAAATTAATCACGTGAATATATTACCCTATGGTAACGGATACACAACATATCACTCTCAACAGGAAAAATTATTGTACCTGTAAATATACAAAAGCACCCTGCGCAAAGTTCTCGAAATACTTAGCTTGCGCAAATAGTAGTTTTATTTACAAAAAACAACAAAACGAATCCTCACTATGCTCGGGGATTCTTCAGTATATGCACCTCCAATCTGAAAAAAGCCTATGCGCACGTTTTGCTGCCGAGCACGCATATAGCCAGTAACTGCGAACAACGGCAGAATATCAGCGATTGACGAGGGCCTGAATGAGTTTACTAGACCTGAAAAATGTGGTGCGCTGGGGCACTTATCGTGACGTTCTAAATGCCCACGAATTCTCTGCACATGCCGTAGTTAGCAGATCTAATAGTGCTTCGCCTTTCGCTGGGTTACTGCTTTCGTTAGCAATGATCAAGGTCACTAGAACCACCCAGTTCGGAAACTCGCCCTTCAAACGCGGGCCGCTCGCGTCCACCGAGACCAAGCTAATTACGATTACAGCGCCTCTCTTCAGTAGCGAGTTAAAACATGAAAGTTGCTTTATATAGCCACTGCGAGATGGCGGTACGAGCAATCCGCTTCAAATTCTAGCGTGCACGCCAAACGCAGCAAATAGCGGGCGATATCACCGCGGTGTTTTACGCCCTGGTTTTTTAGATAAAAGATTTGCGCTGGCTCTGTACCTTCTTGTGGGAGTTTAAAAATAGGTATGCCGGTCTGCTACGCGCCCGCATGCAGCAGCGGGTATGCATCACAACTAAAGGGATGGCGGCATTTCTTCAGGCCGCCACGAGAGCATCTCCAATCCTGGGAAAATGCGCTAGGCCTAGGCGACTTCCGCCTGACGAAGAAAAGCAGTGTATGCGATCTACACTCCGACAGCAGCCAGATTAGCAAGCTGTACGAGCACCAGATTGGAGGTCAGACAGTGCTTATACAAAGAGGCAGGTGGCTCTTGCAGAAGAATGCAATACCTTGCTGTGAGTGGTCCTTTTTCCAGCTGGGCGGCGCAAAGTTCCGCGAAGGGAAGAAGAGCGTTCGCGAAAAGGACAGATGAGACCCCTGGGGCATCTTCCTGTTCCCAAACAAAGCATCCCTTCGCAAAGAGGACAGATGAGACCCCCGGGATATCTTGATGTTCCCCAGCAGAGCATCCCTCTTTGCAGGCATCAGAATTCCAAACATCAGAGACCGAAGAAGGGGGGCGGGGAGGGGGTGATAACTCTGCTACCTTTCACCGGATGCTGAGCCAAATTGAAGAAAGTAAATGGCTTGACAGCTGGTTGGTTAACACATGTGTAAGCAACGCATCATTTTTGCCAAGTTAGCAAAGGAAATTGATTAATCTGTTATTGTTGAGACAACCGTGGAGCTCAAAGAGGATTTGACATTAACCGTAAGTTCACAAGGAAGACTTGTTCTTGAAGCTACCTACAGTACTTTTGAAACCGGAAGTGAACAGACCGCACTCATGTTGAAAAATATGAACGAAGCGAGGTCATTCCTGAGGCATGTGAACACCCTCAAGGATTGCAAAGGTTGTCACGCGTCACAATGCCCAAACATCAAAACTTCAGCAACACGTGAGACAAGACGATGTCTGCTACCGAAAAAACTGCATGGCTCTCTCCGAAAACCAGCGGTGTGAAGAATGCAGAAAGCTGCAAAAGCTGCTTCGTCCCCCAGGTAGAGAGGCAGTCTCTCTCCGCTGTGAAATTTCTGAGAAAAATAAAATACACCATCTTCCCGAGGGGAACCATGGGGTGATGCGGAGCATCGCGGATCGTTATTAACGGTGTTATTAACGGTGTTAGTAACGTTGTTAGTAACGTTGTTAACTTGCGTGTTATTACGTTGTTAACTTGCGAATGGACGCCGCTTCTCGTTGCCGTAGTTCAGGGTCTGCCGCTCGCTGCAGCGATTTGCGCTCAGCGTCGCGTGCCCTTCGCTGCGCAGCTTTGTCTTCAGTGGACGTAGCGTTGCTGTTAGTTTGTGGGGTGGTGCTGACGCATTGGTTTGCGCCAACCGACTCAACTGACGGGACTGTAGCTTCCATCACACTTCATCGGAAGAACGGAGTGAAGTGGAGTCAACAGCGCTGAACCTCGTGGTACAGCTTCTCGCTTGCCTTTATTTTTAATTGCTAGCCTATGCCTTCCTTATGCATTTCAAGTTTTCTTTTCTCCGTTCTTCCGTCGCGTCGGTTCTCCCCGCACCAGCCCCCGATAGATCTCTTCTTTTAAATTTAAGCATAACTTTTCTTCTGCTTATATTTACATCATTTCCACATTATCCTCCTCAGAATTGGCAAGCCATAGCTTCTCTTTGCCTAATTAATTCTATTCCCTTCTGACTGATTTCTTTTGGCCGGCCGGATTTGGGCTGCGGCGGACGCGAGCGGCCGAGAAACGCTAGCAGACGACAGCCGCAGAGTTGCGGAGAAAGCCCACCCCACTGGAAAGCCCTGGCGTGGCGCTGCGACCCGCGCGCCCAAAACTATCCTCCTTTCACTCCTCCGGGGGAACGCGCGCTACCGCTGCTTATATTCACACTTGAAGGAGAGGAGACTAGAGGAGGAGAGTTGCGCATGCGCGCGCGGTGTGAGTAAGAGCGAACGCGCGCGAAGTGCACGCAGCTGGTAGAGAGACAGAGCGGAGAGAGTAACGCGCAGCTGTTGGAGAGAGGGAAGGAGGAGAGTTGCGCATGCGTAGCGTGAGTGCGGACTACGACGCCGCGGGACATTGACCCGAGCAAGAGATGCTCCGCATCTAAAAGATGACCGGGGAAACCTCAGTTTGCGAGAGACTGAAAAAGGAGGTTCAAAACCCCAAACGTCAGGTATTGTCAATGCCACAAGAAAAATTGATGATGCCATGAAACACCTTCCGCACTCGCAGCAGCTGGCTTTCCGGACTGCCCTGGGCACGATCAAGAAATCCGCCAGAGGAAGGCGATACGACAAAGAGTGGGTCATGACAAGCCTGTTCATGAAGATCTCGAGTCCCAACACGTACAAGCGTATAACAGAGATGAACCTACTCCCACTTCCATCTGCCAAAAGACTCCACCAACTCATCAAGGGAGCTCCATGTGAATTTGGGTCAGGGTTGGGCAGTATCGCGATAGTATGTTAGAAATACATTTCGTATCTGTATTTCTGTAACGCGATACATTTTTTTCACCAGTATCTGTATTCCTGTATCGAAATACATTTTGAATGTTCCTTTGTATCGCGATACAATCAGGGTGAAATGTTTTTCGTAACATTTCTTAAGAAATACTCCCCCTCCCCAACCCCCGAAAAAAACAAGCAAATCCGAACGCTTTTTTTTTTACTTCTGAGGGCACCAGGGTTAAGGTGATGCTGGGGCATTGTTACCATGCTGACCAAGGTTCCTTACAATTCTCCAAACTATTTTTCTATGCGTCCTCTTCTCTCTTCTGAGAAGTATTGCGTAGTCGGGGACTCGAACCAGGTGGCGTGCCAGGAGTGGAGCGAGAGCATCTTGCGCCGTAGGTCCTTGGGTAGGGATTTCTTGAGTCATTGCTTGCTGGCATTTAATGCCCGCTGCTAACCGTCTCTCTTGCCTTAGCGTGCACAGTACACCCAGCCGGCAAGGCTGAGTCACAGCCCGTTGCAGTACGAGCCTGGCGGTGGTTGACTTGAAATTAGAAGGATGACTCACGCAGTGAAGTTCAACACATATTCAAATGCGTCTGCGGCTGCGCTCGTAATATTGCACGGCTCAAGGGTACGTCATCAGCCAACGTGAAAGTGACCCCCTGTTCTGGTGATCCGAAACCCAGAAGGGAGGTCAGACGTGGCCTCGCTGTGCCGACCGAAACTTCGTACACCTGCGACTCGTCTCGAGCGCGCTGTTTCTCGGAGTGCTCGCACCTGTGCCGGCAATATCAGGCCGCAATCCACGAGGTCTCTATTTGGAGTATGCAAGGCCAATCTTGAGGACTGCAATCTATGCGTCGGTGGCGGAGGGTCGGCAGGAAGGACCTTCACAACAGGGAGGCCACCGTATCATTTTTTTAACCGTAACAGAAGATAAGACATCTGTTGCAGGATGCTTCAGGTGGTCCACTATTCTCGAAAATTCCAAATGACACTGCCCGCACGATCTTCAACGCGGTAACCTACAACGAAAGTACGTATTGTCATTCCATACAGCAGCGTGGTAAAGTTTCATGCTCAAGGCCATACCTACAGATAAAGAATACCAGTTCATTCCACCGTCACGTCATTTGATATACGTTGACAGGGGAGTCCTTATTAAAGAGGGGCGTGGTGACGTTTTGATGGGATTTAGGATGACATAGAATTTATTTAGAGCTCGAAGTCTTTTCGCATCCCTCGTCAGACAGACAGGATGTCAGGGACGGGACCGCGGTCAGTCCTTGATGGAACGTTTTTTTGTTTTGTTTTTTTCTAGAGCCCATTGAAGACTTTTTAGATGCGGAGCATCTCTTGCTCGGGTCTATGTCCCGCGGCGTCGTAGTCCGCACTCACGCTACGCGTGCGCAACTCTCCTCCTCCCTCTCTCCAACAGCTGCGCGTTACTCTCTCCGCTCTGTCTCTCTACCAGCTGCGTGCACTTCGCGTGCGTTCGCTCTTACTCACACCGCGCGCGCATGCGCAATCCTCCTCTCTAGTCTCCTCTCCTCCAAGTGTGAATATTCGCGGACTCCAAGTCACTATAGGTGGCGCCACTCGTTTTCCAAGATGGCCGGTCTAGTGAGGGTCGGAGGTGCGTGCCGCTGCTGAGCCTGTCTGGTTGCCGGCTTCACTGAGCGACACAAATTATTTCTGGTAATACTAGGACTGAACTGTATAAGCGCAGGTCACCTCTTTACCCTGAAAACAAAAACGGTATTTAGCGCAATGTTTAGGCCAGGAGGTACGTTTTAATCCTGAGCAAAACCGAAACTTACCTTTATTTTCGCGGATTTAATTTCTCGGTATCGGTCTTAATTTCAGATTCTTTCATAACTCAAGATATTTCTACACCGTAATTATCTTAGCTGAAAAGTTGTTCGATCGGAAACGTTTCGTCCCTTAAAGGTAGGGTCTTTCATACACCTTAGAGGTGACATAGAATGCTGTACCTGTTGAAAACTTCAGTACGGATATTTGTGCGTTCTGCTACCTTTTGCTGGCTCACATAGTTGTCATATAAAAAAATGAACTGCGGGCCTTTCAATGGCTTTAGGCTATTTAGAAGATTAATTGCTTTATTATCTTTCCCAGAAGAATAATGACGAATAAATCGCAGTTTATACGATATGTTCACAAAACACATGAATTAAGAAACGCTGTTCTTACTCAAAAAGCTAAAGACGGAATCCAAGCAGACAGCTGAAGCTATGTGCTTTTTAAAGCAACGCGTGACGCATGACTTTATATTACATCCAGCG
Organism: Ixodes ricinus; assembly: GCA_037355805.1. NCBI lineage: Eukaryota > Metazoa > Arthropoda > Arachnida > Ixodida > Ixodidae > Ixodes > Ixodes ricinus. Next base: position 7,211 of record JAZHYW010028945.1, on the reverse strand, counting down.
TTAGACTGTTGTGTCTAATGGATAATCATGTCAGAGGTCTTCATATGACAAAAGAAAACAAAATGACACCTTCAGAAAAAACGGTAATGGTTAAATGGCGTATTTCTGCGATCGTAGCGTTAATTGGGGCATACATTGCCGCAATTCGTATTAATATATAAATATTAAATTAGGATATTTTAATACTTCATTTTCAAGCCGATATAATTGGTTGATGTATATGATTTAATTTCAAACACGCTGAACAAGTGTGACAATCTAAAGTGTTTAACTATCATCGTCGGTGCCAATTGCAGCATTTTTAATTACCAAGTTATAAAATAAACACAAATCTAATATCAATGACAAAACCCTAGCTAATGTGAGAAATTCATGTAAAAGATTAGGTTGCTGAGGATGCTAGTTAAAGTAGGCGACTTTGACTATCGGCAAAACTTCCAAAGTCGCCGCCATTGATATCCTCCAGACCAAATTCCCCCCCCCCCTAGACAAAAAAAGATTATTTTTAGTTAGTACTCTTTGTCCAATTACATTCCCCCTCTTCGTATTTGTTCGCCGTCGTTTTGCCATCTCAGCCTTTGCAGTTCAACGGGCAACTGTTCCTGCTTGCACGTCTGTTCATCGCAGCGCGTTTCGTGGGCGTTGAGAGCCGCTGAAACAGTGGTGAGTTTTAGTATGGCGTATACGGTGGAACGCAAGCGCTGTGTGTTTGCGTTAGCTTTGCATGTTCCACGCTGTGCGTGCAGTGGAACCCGAACTTGCGGTCTTAGGTCGTCAGCATGGCAACGATGCGCCACGCAGAGCGTGGAGCAAGCCACCTAACGCAAACGCCAGGCGCTTGCGTTTGCTTCTATGCAGGCTACTCAAACCTCTCTAATAAGATACAATCCCACACCGGCTGCAGCACCACATTGGGGCAGTGAAGAGTGTTGTTTGCATTCGGAAACGACATTTAGCGAGCCACGATAGCGAGCACGGTTCCGCCGTGACCGCTGAACAGGAGGAATCGGGGAACCCTCACCAGAGCGCTTCCCGTTTCCGCCGCGGGAGGGCGAGCGGCGAGCTGGAGACGCGAATAAGCAGCGGTAGCGCGCGTTCCCCCGGAGGAGCTGAAGTATGATAGTTTTGGGCGCACGGGTCGCAGCGCCACGCCAGGGGCTTTCCAGTGGGGTGGGCTTTCCCGCAACTCTGCGGCTGTCGTCTGCTAGCGTTTCTCGGCCGCTCGCGTCCGCCGCAGCCCAAATCCGGCCGGCCAAAAGAAATTAGTCAAGAAGGGAATAAATTAATTAAGCGAAAGAGAAGCTATGCTTACAATCCAAGGAGGATAATTTGGAAATGATGTAAATAGGCAGAAGGAAGATTATGCTAAATTTAAAAAGAAGAGATCTATCGGGGGCTGGTGCGGGGAGAACCGACGCGACGGAAGAAGGAGAAAAGAAATATGAAATGCAAAAGGAAGGAAAAGATTAGCAATTAAAAATAAAGGCAAGCGAGAAGCTGTACCACGAGTTCAGCGCTGTTGACTCCACTTCACTCCGTTCTTCCGATGAAGTGTGATGGAAGCTACAGTCCCGTCAGTTAGTCGGTTGGCGCAAGCAAGCGTCAGCACCACCCCACAAACTAACAGCAACGCTACGTCCACTGAAGACAAAGCTGCGCAGCGAAGGGCACGCGACGCTGAGCGCAAACGCTTAAGCGAGCGGCAGACCCTGAACTACGGCAACGAGAAGCGGCGTCCATTCGCAAGTTAACAACGTAATAACACGCAAGTTAACAACGTTATTAACAACGTTACTAACACCGTTAATAACACCGTTAATAACGATCCGCGATGCTCCGCATCACCCCATGGTTCCCCCTCGGAAGATGGTGCATTTTTTGTTGTCCGAAATCACTACCTTCAAGGCAAAGTGCCATAGCCTACGGGAAAATCATTTTAGGATCAAAATCTTTCACTTCCAACTTCAAGCTTCATATTTTTTGGCGTCTCAAACAAATTCGAAAATGTATTGCAGTATCAGTATTTCTGTATTTGTATTTCTACTCTCCATAAAATGTATTCCTGTATTTGTATTTCTGTCCCTTCATGAAATGTATTCCTGCATTTGTATTTCTAAATACTTTTTGTCCTCTATTTAAAATGTATTTCCGATACGTATCGCGATACACTTTTACAGATATATTTCAGTATCAGTATTTAGCTACTATTTTAATGTATCCCAGTATTTGTATTTCCAAATATATTTTTGAGTATTTCTGCTTAATCCTGATTTCTTGCCCAACCCTCATCGAGCATAGGCTTCAACTTGCTGATAAAAGAAAGATTGATGCGTCATGAAACCTTAATCCTGGACGAACTAGGTTCGGAAGGCGGTTTCTTTAAACTGTCACACCTACAAACTGGACGGTTTCATCGAATACAGGGACGGATCGAGCGAACAAGGCAGTGCTGCAGACCATGCATTAGTACCCATGTTTGTTCCACTCTTTCACGACTGGGTTCAGCCCATAGCTAAGCTTTGCAACACGGAATGCCGCGCCTGGAACAGTGCTTGCAGAACTTGTTTTGCAGGCCATCCAGGAACTGGAAAACAGAATGCTGCGGTTGTAGCTGGGACCAGTGATGGCGCCACAACAAACAAGTCAGTGTGGTTGAAGTTTGGCATATCCGTAAAACTAGACTTTCCGCGTTACAAAGTGCACCATTCATGCGACCATCACCTCACCTTGTACTTTCTGTGTGACACCTCCACCTTGAAAGTGCATTCGAAATCACCTTCGCCGTCACCTGACGCGTCATGGTGAGCAAGGTTCTATAACCTCCTTGCTTTTTCCATACTGCATCTAGCTGCGTTAGTGAAAAGTGATTTACCATATCGTGAAATATGCAGATCGGTGAGCACAAAATCGACTTGCAAGTACTGCAAGCTCCTTTACTAGGCAGACGGCGGTTATCAAGTATGAGCCGTGCCCAAGCTTTCAAAGGAGCACGTGGACCCCACAACTTGAGAAAACGAATGTCAGTCTGGCAGTTCAAGTAATTGTGTTGGATAGTGGCTCCAGTACAAGATACGGTGATGTGATTGGTCCGAAGCATTTTAGAGAACCCCGTGGAGCAGCTATAACTCCATTTTAGTTTAGTAAAAGTAACCTTCTGAGCACGAGCATGCATTTCATTCTAATTATATTTAATTTAAATAATATGTCAAGATTTCTATGAAAGCCTGTGTAGCTGAAGAACAGTGCCTTCTTTGTTTAGCATTGGAGCACTTAATGCTAGAGAAGTGACGTGATTGGTCTGAGTCATTTTGGAGCGCTACATCGTTTTACATAACGAGTGCGATTACAAACCAGTTGCTTTAATCAGTAGCTACAATGTAATGTGGTTAAGAATAAAGCTGTGTTTGAAGGTGCAATTGACCTGCCCGTCCTTCCCCCCCCCCCCAAGATGAATGTTCAACACACCTGAGGGACTATGTTCGACAAATGTTTAATTTCTCCTAAAAAGAACGGAAGTGATGGAAGTGACGATATTGCGTCTGATTGGTTAGAGGCTCAAATGACCAAAGTTCTAAAGTTCCCTCTTTTGGTCAATTTGAGCCTCTAACCAATCAGACGCAATATCGTCACTGATCACTTCCGTTTCTTTTTAGGAGAACAAGACATTTGTCTAACATAGCCCATAGTCAGATTTCTATGAGATATGTTGGATCTATCCAGTCAATTTCTTCAGCACAATGTTTAGAGGTTAGGTTAGATGACGGCGCGCCTTTACAACTATCCGTCTTCTGATCTTCCTAACGGGGCTACTAGCCCTTCGATAAAATATCACTTACCATCGACAAACCATACGCACCTAGAATGCCACTTTCTGACTGCAGCATCACTATCGAACATTGTCGTTCGTGGAAGCGACCTCCTGGCTGAGCATTCTTCACTCGTCACCCTCGCCATAAACATCACCTAATACTGTTATTGCTGATCACCGGTGATGCACCTTCAAATTCGGTCACGTTCCACTTGCCCCTGCTGTTCCAGGTCTGTGTTCAACAATGTCGCCACTCTCCAATGCGACGTTTGTGATTTTACCACAAATGCAAATATGTATTTCTCGCTTTGTATAAACGCCTATCCTCATTATCAACCGAGTGGCTCTGTGCGGCGTGTCAGCTCCCAACCCTGGCCGATGACCTCATTCCATCCCCCTAAGCAGCACGGAGCCCCTGCGTACCCCACCATCATCCCCAACTCTACCAAGTAACCATGTTGAATTAACCTGAGACTGGGGTAGAGAAGAAACATCGTCTCTACCCCAGTCTCAGGTTAATTCAATATTGTTAATATTTACCAGCTCGCCTGCACCCTTACTATTTTTTTCACCAAGTAGTTCTCCGACCCGCCTCCGGCAAGCGACAACATCGGCAGCGTTCAACGTTCGCACGACAACTCCGCGTTCGGCATAGTTGGCGTGCAAAAAGTGCGCGATTGGATTCTACAGACTTCAATCACGTTTGGTTTTCCAACGTTTGCTTCCTAAAGAATAAGCTTCCTGACTTTAAAGCACTGAAGTAATCTTTCCCGAATACACTATTCCCTGTTTGCGAGACATGGCTGGACGCCCGTCTTCGGTGGGCAATTAATGGGCAATTAATCAATCTCACACAATTTCCTGTATTCCAGCAAGACGGTCCCTCAACTTGGGGCGAAGGCGTCCGTCTTCGCCATGCCAAAACACCTGCCCTGCCAACGTCTCGACCACCTCACCTCTCCAGGTCTACAAGCCATCTTTGTCGAGGTCTTTTGTAAACATGAAAAGCTTCTTGTAGTGTCTACCTACTGCCCACGCTCCGTCCGAAAACAATCGTGCGCCCTCCTCCAAGAAAGCCTACAGCGCGTCGACCCCAGCAGGTTCTCTGCACTGTTCATCTGATCCACTCGATGAAATGCTCTTAGATGTACTGGAAACTGCTGGCCTCACCCAACGTCGTGACGCTCCGTCCTACATTTCTCAAGACAGCAACGCTACGTTCCTCGCCTTCGCCCGCACCAATAATCCCACCTTATCCTACCGCTGCACAGTGAAATCCAGCCTACCACACAGTGATCACAGTGCTCTCCTCACCCATATCTATTGATCAGCCCCTAAGCGAGGTCATCAAGCCAAGAAGTTCCAGCAGTTCTAAAAAACAATTCCACTCATCTCAATCAGCTCATCCACCTCGCTCCCTGTTCCATCGTGTTTTATCACCCATCGGCTGACGAGACCTACGACCTCTCGCTCAACATATCAGCAATTCAGCACAAATGTGTTGACCTTAAGGATCAACAGGAGGCGCGGCAGCCTTCCACAGATGACAAAGGAGATTGCAGCCCTAATCAGACGTAAGCACTGGCTATTCAAAAAAGCGTAAACAACTCTAAATCCCACTCATCTTAACCAAGCCCACCAAGAACGTACCGAAGTAAGGCATCTCGTCCACATCTCCCATAACAATTACCTACAGCAACTAGGAGCAAAAGCAACCTGCCAGCCCAAACTCTTGGGCATGTTTTCACTATAAAAAATTTTGTTCCATGCGCCGGTCTTCACACATCTTGGCAGGCCCTATTCCAATCTTGACGACATAACAGAGTTCTTCTCTTAGCACTTCTTCTCAGGCTGCCGCATCACTCGACCCTACCGCACCTAACCTTTGTCCCACTCAACCCACAACTTCGCCAGTCGAGGCCGCTCCAGCCAACCACACTCTCTTCCATAGTCATTCTTCAAAGTGAAACCTACAAAGCCCTTGCCCGTGTCAGCTTCTCTCAACGCCCTGGACCAGACAACCTTCACCCCGCATTGCTTAAATCTTGTGCTGGCCGTATCTCCCCCGTCCTCACTCGCCTCTTCAACGATTATCTCTCTCACAGCTCTGTTCCTAAATCCTGGAAAGTTGCCTCAGTAACACCTCTCGAAAAGGGACACGGTGCCCCCTCAAGTCTGACATCCACTCATACCGACCAACCTTCATAACCTTTATCATTTGCCAAACAATGGAGAGAGTTCATTGAGAGACAAGCGACTCTTAGCCCACCTTGAGCTATCGAACTTCCTTAGCCCACACCAATATGGCTTCCGCCCCGGCAGCAGCTGCGAATCGGCCCTTGCAGCTTTCACCCATGCACTCAGCACCAGCCTCGACAACCTAACTCCGTGCGAGATCGTCCAGTTAGACTTCAGAAAGGCTTTTAACGAGCGCAGACCACAGCTTGCTCCTATCCAAACTCCAACAGATGGGAGTCTTCGGTATGAGGAATTAAAATTTTACTTTTTCACAGCACTACCTTATCCTACAAGGGCTCTTTTCGTAATTTAGCACAAACTGGAAACACTACTAACAGGAATGGTGTTCACTGAGCTGATTGTGTGTGCCATTGCGTGTCAAAGGGGCTTTGAGAAAACTAATTAAAGAACACTTTGTCCAAGCTCAAGTGAAAAAAATGTATTCTTCTTGACCACTGGCTAACACAACATGTTGGCAGCAACTGGTTATTGTTATTTTTTTCCGGTAACTTCAGAACGAGGTCTACTGGCACGGCAACCAGCTGTGGTTGTCGTGCTGATGGGGACAGTTCCAGTATTCAGGAGCTTGAAGTTCCAATTGCCAGAACTGCTCCACAGTTTGCATGCCAAATGCCGAGACCACTCGTACAAAGCAGGACTTGATCAAAGTCGTCCTCACAGTTTGCAACCTGGTTCGCAGGTTGCAACTGCATAATGGTTTCCTTCTCAAGTGTCTCATAGAAGCCGGAAATTACTATGTGTCAGCTGGTATCCCAGAAACTCCCTTTCAGACTAATAACTTGAAAGGGGTTTTCAAGACAGCCTCACTGAGACAGATGGTAATGAGGAAGAGAGCCCTCTCAGCCACTGCTTTTTCCCAGATATGCAGAACTGTCGCTACTGCACTTAACCAACCGTTTACGCAGCATGTCATATGACGAGTGGCCTCCACACGTCAAGTGATCATTTGCGGCTGCGACATTCATAAATGCATAAGAGATCATAGGATAGATGCCAAAACCCTCATGAGGAATGTTATGCCACAATGTCGATTTCGGTGGCCACACTACAGCTATAATCTGTTTCAGCCTAATTTTACAAAGAAAAAACGCTACCGCCCTTTGGAGCTAATCAGAGCAACGAAGCAAGGTTTGTGAGAGCTCTC
>JAZHYW010028943.1:0-13502 GCA_037355805.1 Ixodes ricinus | reverse complement strand
CTGATGTGTTCGACGAGTGCAGTTGAGACAAAGGCAGCTAGCTTTGGGTCTACCTGCCTAATCATTCCAACCCAAGCTCAGTGTTTTGACACCCCCGTGCACCCTTGTCTCGTCCTCTCACTCAGTTTCTCGGCGCATAAGGTGACACCTTCATATGTAGAGTGAGTGCAACTTTGAAAATGGGATGCACGAGGAGCAGCAGAAGCAACTTTAGCTGCTGCTTGAGATTTAAATCTGTCCACTGTACCAGTGGCGTACCAACTTGTTTTTGAGTGGGGGCAAACCAGACCCCCCCCCCCCCGGGTCGCATATTTTTACTAGTGATGGACTCGAAATTATGCCGAATCGAAAATCCGGCGCAACTTTTGTCGACATTTTCTAAGGATTTGGCAATGATTCGGCAAAAATAAACTGTTACCAGACTTAACATTCATATTTAATTTTTTCTGACGAAGAAAGGATTTTTTTTTCTTAACATAAATACAACATGTAGTGCCTATTGACACAGTTATGACTAAATAAGGTGATATTCTACAAGAGAATTGTATCGATGTCGCTTTTGTGTGTTTACTGGCAATTTTAGTGTTTGCTTGCAGAAAGTGGCGTGACAACCAGGTTGGGTAATAACCGGCGCAGACACGAATCACGCTACGAGAGTTTTGGTTACGAGGCTTCCTCCGCGCACGCCTGCAAGTGTGTTTACATGATTAAAATAAAGGCAATCACTGCGTTCTTACTTTCTCTGGGAGTCACCGTTTCGTGCGCGAAAACGAATGCAACGGTGCTGAGCCTTCATTTGAAGAGATAATAATATTATTGTAAATATGCATGTTTTTCGATTTGAGTCACTTGACCTCAGCGTTGCATGAAAGTGTGCGTTCCATATTCGCAACGTGCCGTTTTTAAGCTTTAAAATTCCGGTTTCTGCTGTTAGGACACACCGGACATTTAGGAAGATGGGGAGAGTTAGGAATGTCGGATGTGCAACGTCGAGCATGATAGTCCTATGTTTAGTTTCATGCAGATACATGAAAATCCAGACATAACGCGAACTTAAAACTAATATTTTTCTGTTTTGGCACAAACAACTCGTGAGCCGAAAACAGGATTGTTATAATAATAATAATTTTATTTGCACATACTGGAAGGGGCCCATGTCGTGGTGTGCGGGGCTAGGCAGACAGGTGAAGACCCTTACGCAGAGCGCCTGCCAGCCAGATTTGTACGTAGTTCAACTACTTTACTCAAGTTACTGTAGTTCAACTACTTTTCTGGGTAGTTTAGTAACTTTCAATTACATTTATATTTTGGTGACTAGTAGTTTACTTTAACTACTTTTTTGAGTGACTTCTACTCAAATTACAAATTACTTTCGAATATTAGTGGTAGTTTCGCCTATCAACAGAGATAAGATATTGAAAAATCAGCTGATATTTGCAGAGGGAGGGGAAGCATGTGGCGTAGAAAAGTGTGGGGGAGGAAGAAAGTGATTTGGATAGTCCAAAACGCCCCAAAATTTTAACGAGCCCCCCACTGCAACAATACTGCTACGAGGCGCGGGGAGCGAACAGACACGACGCAAGAGAGTCCGAGTAACTGTGGGATTAGCGCCGAAGACTGGCGTTCCTTGTATCCCTAAGATCAAGGAGACTTCACGCATTGGAAGAAAGGGTTGTCCCGCTTCTCCCCAATGTAGGAATTCTTGCCCACTACAGGAGGTATACACACTACATCCTCACTCAAAGGAGGTAACAAAGTGCAGCACCCTCTCTGAAGTTAATCTGGTGCTCCTGTATAGCTTGTGCTGACTTTCGAGTACATTGTATTGATAGTACTTCACTTCAAGTACATTGCACCCGGTGTACTTACTACTTTACTTGAAGTACATTATCTCTCGTTTACTTTGTACTTCCAGGTAGTTTTTAGACGTACTTTACGCAACACTGTAAGCAATCAAACACTGTCTGCAAAATCAAGCTCAGGCAGTGCCAAACCTCAAAGGTGAAATGATACATCCGCAGCACATCCTTGACCAAAAAGATGTACACAACAATTAGGCATGCAGAAGCAGAACCAGCTATTAAAGCACTTTGCGAAAACACAAGCCGCTTTATATTCGGCTAGCAGAATTTCGCTAACGCATCAAAACCTATGTAAGTACTTCCTTGTTAGCATTGAAAAAAATAAAAGAAACTTCAAAAGTAATTTGCTAGTTTTTACGGTAATTAGTAATTTACTGAATTACTCTCTCATTGAGTAATTTCTACTCTACTCAAATTACTTTTGAGGCTAATACTCACAAACTTAACTAAATTACTTTTTTGAGTAGCTAGTACATGTCTGCTGCCAGCCCGTCACCACATGTGAAAAAACAAAACAGACAAATAAATGTACAGAACACACACACTACAGAGAGTACGTAAAAAGGAAAGAAAAGGAGGGAGAAAACATGTATTACATTATTACGTGGGTGCCAGCTGCATCCCATACATTCTGGCAAGCTCTCGTGACTCTGCCCCGTTTGACGGCAGTGGGCTGCGCACACTGAGCGTAATTGTCAGATGTCAGTCAATGTTTCAACTACCTCGTTGCATCAATGGAAACGTCAAAGAAAAATCACGTTATCCAGAATGCCCCGCATCATTTGTCACTTGCGCAGTGGACTGCGTAAATTACTGGTCGATTTTCTGTTCTTGAGGCAGAACATATTGAAGAGAACCACACTCGCAAAAGCTCACAAACGCACAGTTACCGTGTCGCCTGCTCCACACCTCGCCGTAACCGCTGGTTGTACTAAACTGTGTGATAATAACCGCGTGACTGCGCGGCGTCCATTTGCGATCCATGGCCCGGTCGCGTTCGTGCGCGTGCGCAGACAATTGCCAAATTTTTGCCGAACTTTCCTTCAGAATTTTGGCATGTGCGGAACTTTGGCGAATCTGAAGTTCGGCAGGTTCGGTCCATCACTAACTTTTACGGCGTGTGTTTGTGTAGGCATTGTAAAAGAGGGGGGGGGGGGAGAGGGCCAATTGTGTATGCGCACCGGGCGCTTTGGTCACTGGCTCCTTTATGGAGCAGGCGATAGACCCCTTAGCAACGACGTTCGCGCCGGATTGGCTGCTCGGAAACGAGCGGGAATTTAAATTTCAGATTCTGAGCGTCCAGTCGACAACCCAAGACCCGCTGTCCCCCATGCACTTCCATACGATTTGGTTCAGCGATGTTTCGTCATCAACATTGTTTTTTTTTTTCAGTGTTGATAGTGAAAAAGAAATGTCGTAAATATCGCCAAATGCTTCGACAAAACAAAATGTTCGAGGAAAAAGAGAAAAAAAGTAAGCCCACACCATGAATAGAACCCTGGTCTGATACGTATGAGGCAGACGTCTTACCACTAAGTTACGCTACCGCTTCGAAAACTCGCATTGTATCCGCTGCCGATGTTGACGGCAGCAGCGACTATCTCCTCGAACCAGCCAATCCGGCGTGAGCGCCGTTGCGAGGGTTTGGATCGCCTGCGTGTTAAAAATATGCCCGCGCGGGTCGGGGGGCAGTGCCCTTGGTATTCCTTGCGCGCCGCCGGCCAGTGTTTGCTCTGCCTGGTGGCGGCCGTTTCCAGGGGGCAAAACACATGACTTGCCACCCCCACTCTGAAAACTGGGGGGCAAGCGCCCCCTTGCCCCCCGGTTGGTACGCCCATGCACTGTACGTAAAGCCTCATTCACACACCTGCATTTCCGCTACGACCGACTGAGACACGACCAGCTCCTTAGACTCTGTGACTGCATGCGACCGGCTGCATCGCTGCGCTGCCGGCCATAAGCTGTCGGAACAGGCTTAAAAATGGACCTTTTCTCACATACCGACGGCACTAGGCGGTGGCTGCACGAACTAAAATCGAGGAAGGGACCTACCTGTGCTACCAATCGATAATGGGAGCTACGCTACCAGTTTCTTCGTTCTCTGAGCAGCGAGGGCGTGCCGCAACGCGCCGTCCAAGTGGGGCATCCGTGGCGTCCACTTAAACGTCGTGTTATTCTTTCCGTCCGCTTTCTTTTTCTGCGTAAACACAATTATATGTACGCTGCAATTACGTTTGCTACTCGCTGATCTACAGCCTCCTTCCGAATTTCCTCGATTTTTGGTGCCAACTTCTGCCGCTTGGCATCGGGCGCTCGCGCGTGCGCAGACACGCTTCTCGGAAAGGTCCATTGTATTCTCTCAGTCGGTCCTAGACATATGCAAGTGTGAGAAGGGGTCTTCATAAAACCTATATTAGGAAACATGCGAAGGCGTGTCGCTCAATACCGACATGGTAACTTAGCAAGTGCTACGCTCCATTACGTGCGTCTGCACTGCCGAAGCTATGGTTTTTTCAAGAACAGAGATGATCCAGGCTCGCTTTCGTCTACTACACTGGCTTCTGAGAGTGGTATGCCACCTGTGAGGGAAGACATGCAAGTAAAAGCGCTATTTTGATTGCCAAATATACATATTTTGGACTACAAAATTCCAATTATAATTATGCTCCCAGAGCGCTCACAATTGATTACCAGTCAAGTTTCTGGCATTGCTGTGTGGTTCGATGGGCAAGCTCAACAAAATCTAAAATAATCAAAGCCCCTTCACCTAGCATTTCAATGTCATCACAGTCTGATCGATCACAGCGACAGATGAACTGCTGCTTCAGCATTTGGCTGGGTCTCTTGTCCAGTCAATATGGAGGAATCACTGGAAGCTATAGCTGTGTGCACGATTGCTCAGCGCGTGCTGACAGCCAGCTTCCACGTTTCTTTTTTGTAAAGTGCATTCCACACCATCGAGATTGCCGGTGTTAGTAGCGGCTATGAATGTGAGCTGGTTTTGAGCATGCGCTCTAAAACTTGCCCTCAAATGTGGCGTCCAGTGAATACCCCTTCTACCTTTTAGTATGTGTCACGCGCTTGGAGTGACAACAGGTTAGAGAAGAAGACAAAGAAGAGGAGGGCTGAAGACAAGCGGAGAGCACGAGGTGTGTGTCTCGAGCGGACATTCGACGACTGAACCTGAAGGGCGGCAGGTGACCCGCCAACGCTCCCGGCAGACCAGGCTTCGCACCTGGTGAACCCTGGCTTCGCTCCAGGTCTTCTCGCCACCATCGAGCCGGAGCGGCGTCGTGCTTGCTGCTCGCACCAGAAGCTCGGAGCACTGGATTTTGAGCTCGAAGACGGACACGAAGGGGCGGCCTCGCAACGTTCCTGTCAACCCAGGCCGCGTACCTGGTTGGTCAAGCGACATCATCGAATCGGTGCTGGGCGGCCCAGAGCTCCTAGCAAGCTTGGACCCACACCCGTGACATCGAAGAACAAAGCCTCGGTTCCGTCCCAAGCAAGATCGGCGCTCGAGACTGTGAGTGTTCTCAGCTCCCATTTAAAGACGACCGAAACTGACTGTAGTAACTGTAGATATTTAATCACTCTATTTTAGTTTCATTCGCTTCTTCTTTTTTTTTTGTGCTTGTGAGTAAATTAATTTTCATTCGTCTACTTATGTGTCGCTTCGTCTTTCGACCTGCCCTCGTCCCCTCGGAGGAATATGGCAGTATGATAGGCGGCAGTTTTGTCATCCACTTTAGGCGATGTTATGTGAAGGTGGAGGAGGCTGTTCATGGGCATTGAATGTTTTAGGTGGTGTTGACTAAAATCACTCAATCCGAGAAAAGTACCGCCAAGCTCACCGTAAGGTCGCCATCTTGGTCCGTAAAACAAGCAATTTCTCCTTGACCTATCCGTTCTTGATGAGCTGGTCTAAATTCGCTGGAGACGGTAGCTTTACCGCAAAATTTTGCTATCCACACACAGGCGAAACAAGCGCATATCTCGCACCACTACCACATGCTGTGTCGGTGCTTGGAGGCAATAAAAACTAATTTTACTCTTTTGAAATACGCAAGAAGAACAATATAATTGTAAGACATCCGTGGAGATGGGCATGATTTTAAGTTTATTTCATACACAGTGACAAAGATGCTTATATTGGCGAGGAACGCTTCCAGTACTATGATGCTCCATGGTGATCTTGGCGCGACTGGTTTATAACGATTCCTATGGAAGCTTCGAAGATTCGAATGAACCGAGATGGTGATTTCCATGGCAACGTAAACAAATTAGCCAATCGTCTAGCGAGGTTTTGGCAGTCTAGTATATTTTGTATATGTTTTTTATCCGGCTAGCAGGCAGGGAAGGCAATGTCGCTAATTTGCCAGGATTCAGTGACTTTAGTGTTGACCAGCTCCACTTTTGAGCAATCTAACCATTACAACTGTATAAATATGGACAGTCGAATACTCAGGCACGACAACATACTCAAATTTCAACTGTGATTTTGACAGATCCGAAAAAACCCAGATTCCTATCGCCCAACATGCGAAGCATGACGACAAAGCAGCACTTGCGTGGACGACTTTTATCATTGTAGGCACCTTGCACCCTGGTAGAGTGTACTAGAAAGGATGAGTGGGTCCACCGGAGTGCTATTTCTGGTACCTCCGCATGTGGAAAAAACGACTAATCCAAGCCAGGATCAAGGATTGGTGGCCCAGTGGTTCTAGCGCACACCAGCTCGGAGAGCGTGGAGCGGAAGCTTGCTCGTTGCAGTACCCAGGATCCTAGGTTTAATCCCCGCCTCCGCCCATTTTGATCTGGATGAGCATCGTACCGGCATGCGGTCGTGTATCACTACTGCGTGGTGCACGTTAAAGACGTCAGGTTCGCGGTTGTACCGCACTGGCTAAATTGCTCATCTACGGCTGAGACACCAGACGCCCACTGAGGCAGACTAACTTCCGGCTGTATAAACATACACACAACAATTTGCTTGTTGAAGCTACTTCGCTCGTAGCGCCCTCTCGGGCGCTACGAGCGAAGTGGTTCGGATTAGCCGCTTTTTATGAAAAACGCGTTTCGTTCCAACGCCAAGCTCGACCGGCACACTGGTCAAGGTCATAGAAACGATAGAACGCCGGACTATATTTTTATACAACCTAGACGTCAGGCGTCACGTACATAAAGTCACCGCGACCTGACTTGTCGTCACAACGCCATGCGACATCAGGACGACGCCTTGACGTCAACGTCGTCATCGACGTTGACAACGTGCGTTACACGACATCAAGACTGCGTTCTGACGTCATATTGCGTTGACAACGACGACGATGTCAACGTTGACGTTGATGACGACGACGACAACGTCACGGGACGTCAAGATGACGGCGTCCTTGTCAATGCAACGTCATAAGGACGCTTGGTGTCAGTTCGTTGACGTCGTTGTCGACATGACGCAACTCGACGTCACGAAGACGTCCCGACAGCTTCACGACGTCGACGTCATCGTCGACGACGTTACACGACGTCAAGACTTCGTCGTGACTGCGCGTCGACGTTGATGCTGGCGAAGGCGACGACGTTACACGCCGTCAAGGCTTCGTCGTGACGTTGACGTTCACGATGACGTCAGGACGACGTTAACGTGACGTCATAGCGATGTTTGACGTTGCGTGGGGCGTCGACGTCAACGTCGGCATCGACGACCACGTCCACGTCGTCCTCGATGTGGCGCGCGACGTCATGACCGCGTTACAACGGCGACTTGATGTCGCGTAACGGCGTCGTCCTCAACGCGACGCGATGTCACGACCGCGTCACAACGGCGACTTGATGTCGCGTAACGGCGTCGTCCTCAACGCGACGTCACGACCGCGTTACAACGGCGACTTGATGTCGCGTAACGGCGTCGTCCTCAACGCGACGCGATGTCACGACCGCGTCACAACGGCGACTTGATGTCGCGTAACGGCGTCGTCCTCAACGCGACGTCACGACCGCGTTACAACGGCGACTTGATGTCGCGTAACGGCGTCGTCCTCAACGCGACGCGATGTCACGACCGCGTCACAACGGCGACTTGATGTCGCGTAACGGCGTCGTCCTCAACGCGACGTCACGACCGCGTTACAACGGCGACTTGATGTCGCGTAACGGCGTCGTCCTCAACGCGACGCGATGTCACGACCGCGTCACAACGGCGACTTGATGTCGCGTAACGGCGTCGTCCTCAACGCGACGTCACGACCGCGTTACAACGGCGACTTGATGTCGCGTAACGGCGTCGTCCTCAACGCGACGCGATGTCACGACCGCGTCACAACGGCGACTTGATGTCGCGTAACGGCGTCGTCCTCAACGCGACGTCACGACCGCGTTACAACGGCGACTTGATGTCGCGTAACGGCGTCGTCCTCAACGCGACGCGATGTCACGACCGCGTCACAACGGCGACTTGATGTCGCGTAACGGCGTCGTCCTCAACGCGACGTCACGACCGCGTTACAACGGCGACTTGATGTCGCGTAACGGCGTCGTCCTCAACGCGACGCGATGTCACGACCGCGTCACAACGGCGACTTGATGTCGCGTAACGGCGTCGTCCTCAACGCGACGTCACGACCGCGTTACAACGGCGACTTGATGTCGCGTAACGGCGTCGTCCTCAACGCGACGCGATGTCACGACCGCGTCACAACGGCGACTTGATGTCGCGTAACGGCGTCGTCCTCAACGCGACGTCACGACCGCGTTACAACGGCGACTTGATGTCGCGTAACGGCGTCGTCCTCAACGCGACGCGATGTCACGACCGCGTCACAACGGCGACTTGATGTCGCGTAACGGCGTCGTCCTCAACGCGACGTCACGACCGCGTTACAACGGCGACTTGATGTCGCGTAACGGCGTCGTCCTCAACGCGACGCGATGTCACGACCGCGTCAGCAACGGCGACTTGATGTCGCGTAACGGCGTCGTCCTCAACGCGACGTCACGACCGCGTTACAACGGCGACTTGATGTCGCGTAACGGCGTCGTCCTCAACGCGACGCGATGTCACGACCGCGTCACAACGGCGACTTGATGTCGCGTAACGGCGTCGTCCTCAACGCGACGTCACGACCGCGTTACAACGGCGACTTGATGTCGCGTAACGGCGTCGTCCTCAACGCGACGCGATGTCACGACCGCGTCACAACGGCGACTTGATGTCGCGTAACGGCGTCGTCCTCAACGCGACGTCACGACCGCGTTACAACGGCGACTTGATGTCGCGTAACGGCGTCGTCCTCAACGCGACGCGATGTCACGACCGCGTCACAACGGCGACTTGATGTCGCGTAACGGCGTCGTCCTCAACGCGACGTCACGACCGCGTTACAACGGCGACTTGATGTCGCGTAACGGCGTCGTCCTCAACGCGACGCATGTCACGACCGCGTCACAACGGCGACTTGATGTCGCGTAACGGCGTCGTCCTCAACGCGACGTCACGACCGCGTTACAACGGCGACTTGATGTCGCGTAACGGCGTCGTCCTCAACGCGACGCGATGTCACGACCGCGTCACAACGGCGACTTGATGTCGCGTAACGGCGTCGTCCTCAACGCGACGTCACGACCGCGTTACAACGGCGACTTGATGTCGCGTAACGGCGTCGTCCTCAACGCGACGCGATGTCACGACCGCGTCACAACGGCGACTTGATGTCGCGTAACGGCGTCGTCCTCAACGCGACGTCACGACCGCGTTACAACGGCGACTTGATGTCGCGTAACGGCGTCGTCCTCAACGCGACGATGTCACGACCGCGTCACAACGGCGACTTGATGTCGCGTAACGGCGTCGTCCTCAACGCGACGTCACGACCGCGTTACAACGGCGACTTGATGTCGCGTAACGGCGTCGTCCTCAACGCGACGCGATGTCACGACCGCGTCACAACGGCGACTTGATGTCGCGTAACGGCGTCGTCCTCAACGCGACGTCACGACCGCGTTACAACGGCGACTTGATGTCGCGTAACGGCGTCGTCCTCAACGCGACGCGATGTCACGACCGCGTCACAACGGCGACTTGATGTCGCGTAACGGCGTCGTCCTCAACGCGACGTCACGACCGCGTTACAACGGCGACTTGATGTCGCGTAACGGCGTCGTCCTCAACGCGACGTCGATGTCCGACCGCGTCACAACGGCGACTTGATGTCGCGTAACGGCGTCGTCCTCAACGCGACGTCACGACCGCGTTACAACGGCGACTTGATGTCGCGTAACGGCGTCGTCCTCAACGCGACGCGATGTCACGACCGCGTCACAACGGCGACTTGATGTCGCGTAACGGCGTCGTCCTCAACGCGACGTCACGACCGCGTTACAACGGCGACTTGATGTCGCGTAACGGCGTCGTCCTCAACGCGACGCGATGTCACGACCGCGTCACAACGGCGACTTGATGTCGCGTAACGGCGTCGTCCTCAACGCGACGTCACGACCGCGTTACAACGGCGACTTGATGTCGCGTAACGGCGTCGTCCTCAACGCGACGTCACGACCGCGTCACAACGGCGACTTGATGTCGCGTAACGGCGTCGTCCTCAACGCGACGTCACGACCGCGTTACAACGGCGACTTGATGTCGCGTAACGGCGTCGTCCTCAACGCGACGTCACGACCGCGTTACAACGGCGACTTGATGTCGCGTAACGGCGTCGTCCTCAACGCGACGTCACGACCGCGTCACAACGGCGACTTGATGTCGCGTAACGGCGTCGTCCTCAACGCGACGTCACGACCGCGTCACAACGGCGACTTGATGTCGCGTAACGGCGTCGTCCTCAACGCGACGTCACGACCGCGTTACAACGGCGACTTGATGTCGCGTAACGGCGTCGTCCTCAACGCGACGTCACGACCGCGTCACAACGGCGACTTGATGTCGCGTAACGGCGTCGTCCTCAACGCGACGTCACGACCGCGTTACAACGGCGACTTGATGTCGCGTAACGGCGTCGTCCTCAACGCGACGCGATGTCACGACCGCGTCACAACGGCGACTTGATGTCGCGTAACGGCGTCGTCCTCAACGCGACGTCACGACCGCGTTACAACGGCGACTTGATGTCGCGTAACGGCGTCGTCCTCAACGCGACGCTCACGACCGCGTCACAACGGCGACTTGATGTCGCGTAACGGCGTCGTCCTCAACGCGACGTCACGACCGCGTTACAACGGCGACTTGATGTCGCGTAACGGCGTCGTCCTCAACGCGACGTCACGACCGCGTTACAACGGCGACTTGATGTCGCGTAACGGCGTCGTCCTCAACGCGACGTCACGACCGCGTTACAACGGCGACTTGATGTCGCGTAACGGCGTCGTCCTCAACGCGACGTCACGACCGCGTCACAACGGCGACTTGATGTCGCGTAACGGCGTCGTCCTCAACGCGACGTCACGACCGCGTTACAACGGCGACTTGATGTCGCGTAACGGCGTCGTCCTCAACGCGACGTCACGACCGCGTCACAACGGCGACTTGATGTCGCGTAACGGCGTCGTCCTCAACGCGACGTCACGACCGCGTTACAACGGCGACTTGATGTCGCGTAACGGCGTCGTCCTCAACGCGACGTCACGACCGCGTCACAACGGCGACTTGATGTCGCGTAACGGCGTCGTCCTCAACGCGACGTCACGACCGCGTTACAACGGCGACTTGATGTCGCGTAACGGCGTCGTCCTCAACGCGACGTCACGACCGCGTTACAACGGCGACTTGATGTCGCGTAACGGCGTCGTCCTCAACGCGACGTCACGACCGCGTTACAACGGCGACTTGATGTCGCGTAACGGCGTCGTCCTCAACGCGACGTCACGACCGCGTTACAACGGCGACTTGATGTCGCGTAACGGCGTCGTCCTCAACGCGACGCATGTCACGACCGCGTCACAACGGCGACTTGATGTCGCGTAACGGCGTCGTCCTCAACGCGACGTCACGACCGCGTTACAACGGCGACTTGATGTCGCGTAACGGCGTCGTCCTCAACGCGACGCATGTCACGACCGCGTCACAACGGCGACTTGATGTCGCGTAACGGCGTCGTCCTCAACGCGACGTCACGACCGCGTTACAACGGCGACTTGATGTCGCGTAACGGCGTCGTCCTCAACGCGACGCATGCACGACCGCGTCACAACGGCGACTTGATGTCGCGTAACGGCGTCGTCCTCAACGCGACGTCACGACCGCGTTACAACGGCGACTTGATGTCGCGTAACGGCGTCGTCCTCAACGCGACGATGTCACGACCGCGTCACAACGGCGACTTGATGTCGCGTAACGGCGTCGTCCTCAACGCGACGTCACGACCGCGTTACAACGGCGACTTGATGTCGCGTAACGGCGTCGTCCTCAACGCGACGATGTCACGACCGCGTCACAACGGCGACTTGATGTCGCGTAACGGCGTCGTCCTCAACGCGACGTCACGACCGCGTTACAACGGCGACTTGATGTCGCGTAACGGCGTCGTCCTCAACGCGACGCGATGTCACGACCGCGTCACAACGGCGACTTGATGTCGCGTAACGGCGTCGTCCTCAACGCGACGTCACGACCGCGTTACAACGGCGACTTGATGTCGCGTAACGGCGTCGTCCTCAACGCGACGTCACGACCGCGTCACAACGGCGACTTGATGTCGCGTAACGGCGTCGTCCTCAACGCGACGTCACGACCGCGTTACAACGGCGACTTGATGTCGCGTAACGGCGTCGTCCTCAACGCGACGTCACGACCGCGTCACAACGGCGACTTGATGTCGCGTAACGGCGTCGTCCTCAACGCGACGTCACGACCGCGTTACAACGGCGACTTGATGTCGCGTAACGGCGTCGTCCTCAACGCGACGCTCACGACCGCGTCACAACGGCGACTTGATGTCGCGTAACGGCGTCGTCCTCAACGCGACGTCACGACCGCGTTACAACGGCGACTTGATGTCGCGTAACGGCGTCGTCCTCAACGCGACGCTGTCACGACCGCGTCACAACGGCGACTTGATGTCGCGTAACGGCGTCGTCCTCAACGCGACGTCACGACCGCGTTACAACGGCGACTTGATGTCGCGTAACGGCGTCGTCCTCAACGCGACGTCACGACCGCGTCACAACGGCGACTTGATGTCGCGTAACGGCGTCGTCCTCAACGCGACGTCACGACCGCGTTACAACGGCGACTTGATGTCGCGTAACGGCGTCGTCCTCAACGCGACGTCACGACCGCGTCACAACGGCGACTTGATGTCGCGTAACGGCGTCGTCCTCAACGCGACGTCACGACCGCGTTACAACGGCGACTTGATGTCGCGTAACGGCGTCGTCCTCAACGCGACGTCACGACCGCGTTACAACGGCGACTTGATGTCGCGTAACGGCGTCGTCCTCAACGCGACGTCACGACCGCGTTACAACGGCGACTTGATGTCGCGTAACGGCGTCGTCCTCAACGCGACGTCACGACCGCGTCACAACGGCGACTTGATGTCGCGTAACGGCGTCGTCCTCAACGCGACGTCACGACCGCGTTACAACGGCGACTTGATGTCGCGTAACGGCGTCGTCCTCAACGCGACG